>JACSZP010024751.1:0-10802 GCA_016161895.1 Pinna nobilis
TAAATTTATGTAGAGGTATAATAAATATATATATATATATATATATATATATATATATTTATTAGTTTCCATTAACATTCAAAGTAACTCTGTGAAATAAATTATTTTTTATGCCAATGAAAACGGCAAAAATAAGAGATTAATTTCGACTTGTCTGTCTTTAATGATAAACGTCACACTCGTCAACTTTTTGCAACATAGATAATGTTAAGTTTACAGTAGATCTGCATTATCCATGTATCCATTTTAAGAAGATGTCTACATGACGCATGAATTAATTGACATAGCAATTTATATCAAATTTCTCAAAATTTACAGTTTCAAGTGATATCACTAAATGAAATATTGGATTACTATATGGGTTTTGTAATGTGATTATAATGCAATTGTGCCGAGGATTCCATTTTCCATTGTTTTGTTTGAGATTGGTGTTGGTCTCGAGGCAGATGTAACCGGTTATCAATCGATGCTGACTCCCCTTGATACCTGATCTCACCTCTGTATTTGGGGTTGCGCATTATCCCATATCCGCCAGACTTGTATATCGCCTTCTGAAGCTCCTCTGCCTTGGTATCCGTCATACATTATAATTCAATGACCAATACGGATTCACCGAGTGAAAACCGATATCCCATTTCATATGAGGAATTCTACCTTACTAATTAATTGTCAAAGCTCAATATATGAAGCCCTTCGGTGACGCTTTTATTTCTGAGACATTAAACAACGATACATAACCTTGTGTACCCATCCCCTCTTTTTTATGGCGTTCTTGTTACTATATTTTTAGTTATATGTCTTGCTGTATGGATTACCGTTTGTTACATCGTCTCTTTTTGATTTGGTCATGGCGTTGCCTGTCTTTTGATATTTGAATGTCCCCTTAGTATATTCAACTTTCTTCTTTTTCTGATGAAATTAATTCTGGCCATGATGCAGGGTAGAAAGACAACAAATACACGGAACTTACACAACAAAATAACAGTTTATTTTGTAATAACAAGTACCACGTGGTTGACCACGTGCTTAATACATTTATGAGTAAAACGCATGTAGTGACATGCTCAGAGTACAAATTCGACAGATGTACTATTCACAATGTTATCAAGTATCTTCAAATTATCAACAAATTCATTAAAGTACGTATCAACATGGCATAAACAAATTCTGTGATATATTCTAGATTTTTCACTTAGATATTTGATTCAAGCGTAACCTGTGTAAAATTTCCTGTTACATTTCCACATAACGTCTTGTGTTTTTGGAATATTAAATAATCTGTTTTTCAAATTAGGGGATACATTTTACAGTTTATATTGAAGTCTTAAAGTCTAAAGAAATTATTAAATTTTTTTACATTTGTAGACAAGTTTAGGGATAGAGTTAGTCCAAAGTTGAAGCATCCATAATCCTTTCCGCCATATGACCCCTGTCTTATGGGTAGAGTGCTATTTTCACAGACCAAAAAATGATTTATGTTACAAATTTTAGTGAAGCCACTTTCTTTGAAACCATATACCTAAGAGAATACTTTACATGTATACAGATATATATATATATATATATATATACTAAAATTTTATGATCGATGCTTCTCCTTAACTCCAGAGAGTAAAATCTATTACAACATATTCAGTTTGCCAGCAAACTAGTTCTGGGAAACTCAAATACATTAGTATGGAATGCTTCCACTAACTTTTCTATATATTCTTTTTTTTTTTTTTGATTGGGTACGTTCCACTTGTCTTGAGTAACAAACTAACTTTGGCTTGATTATCAAAACATGTTTCAAATTTCTAGTCTTGTTGTTTTCATATTACTATGTCAGATTAACGAAATTTAGGCCTAAGAATCACTAAATAAGTAAATGTTGTGACTCACAAAGGAGGAGACAGGAGTCTAAAACATGGCTGATCATCAAGAGCAATACCAAGAAGAAATACTACTGGCTTAGTGTGGCAGTCTTCAAGGTTCAGTTTAATTGAAAAGAAATTTAATATTATTAATTCTTTCCAAATATAACTTAATAAAGTTTTTTTCTTCAGAGCAACCATTTCTGATTGAAAATAAAATGAATGGATAGATCGTTTGTGTTAAGTTTGACTAGATATACCAAAGATGTGTTTGAATTCAAAAATGTCTTTTTTTCATTTTAATCTTTTGTTGAATTCTGAGGATTGGTAAAGTTGATATTTCCTTTGGAAAAAAATATGTACAAAATATTGGGAAAAAAATTGTTATTTATGCCATGCAGATACTTGTGTAGAATCGTTTTTTTTTTTTTAAATATCTACTTCTTACAATAAATATATTACATGTACAAATATATGAAATTGTCGCCAGCAATACTGGCACATATTTTACTGGTAGTAATATAAGCATTACAGTGAGGTAGTTACCGAACACACCACGCACATGCAAACTCACCCGAACATACTACGCACATGTGCATTCATTCACAACACAAACACATGCATACTCAAATTTCATTGACATAATGATTCATCATCAGAAAATTTAGTTATACATAATACGGTGGCCATTTAGCAATGTAATGCTTTTTGTAGAGAAACATATCTTCATTAAAAAAAAAGAAACGCTGAAAAAAAGAAAACCCAACCCTAAGACTTTCCCCTCCAATAACCCCTGAAATGGCATGACAAAGAACACTGTAAAAATGATTGCAGACTTCTGAAAAAAAAAATCAGAATATCATCAAGTGGGATCAAATGTTGTTTATGGAACATATCAAATGAAATTCTTATAAGCCATCCAGTGTTCCAAAGCGTTGACAAAGTGACCCCAGAAGTCTGCAATTCTTTCACAACATAAATAATTCACAAGTTACCATTTCAGAATACAAATTATGTTACTTAGAAAATAAATACATGTATTTCATTTCAAGAATGTAACACACCAATGGCTGAGTCAGAATTATGCCTATGTACATGGGCGAGTTATTGTAGAAACAAAATATAGCACTATGTAAACCCTATTCTTAAATAAATATAATTTTTCAAGATTTAAAAATGTCCAAAACTTAAGAAAATATTTGAGTCATTGACTGATTAGAAAATATCAAAGTATTAAATACAACTCCAAAAAGTTTCTGATATTTTGTAGATTGCTGAGAACTTTGACATATTTTCTGTAAAATCTCTTGAGGAATTCATGGCGTGGTGTCCAGTTTAACAACTCTAGAGAGAGCGCCTGTTTGCCAATAACATACAGTCGAACCCAGATATATTGAAAGCAAGGGGAAAGAATTTTTTCAAATAAACAGGAATTTCAAACTAAATGGATTAAAGTAATAATAGAGTAATTCAGCCAGGAAACTAAAATAATTTCAGATTAAGCAAGTTTTCAATATATCAGGGTTCAATATGGGTGGATCCCACTGTTTTTCCATGGTTGAAGGGGTGGTCTGTCTCAGAAGGTTCTACTGTACTGAGGGGTTTGTACTAGATGTGAATTAGATAAAAGTATCACAATCACTGAGTAGCAAGCGTTATCTGGTGTAATGTATACTAAAAATTAGGACTCAAATTTTTAAAACATAAATCATATACTAAATAGTCATTTTTGCACATCATTTGGCTACTTGCACAATTCAAACTTATGATACCAGCAATTTTCAAATTAGAAAAAAGAGAAAATGTGGAAGTACAAATTAACCCCTTGTCACATACAACACATAGACACTTATAAATCAACTGAATGAAAATTGATGTATCATTTCATTTATATGCACTTACTACTTGTATGTACAAGTGATTTTTACCATAAGATTCTTTGTGAAAAAGACCACAAGTTTTCAAACCAGAAGGAGCTATTTTGGTATGTTATTCATGAGATGAATGTAACAACATCAAACGGTTCTTGCATGGAGATAACGTTGTGGTGTTCACAGGCGCTTAAAGAGGAAATTATGAAGAGACGTCAAATGGAATAATTTACTTGAAAATGGTGTAATGGCAGCAAAAGTGCTTACATGGGGCAAAGGGTTTGAAATATGCAAAACCACAGATACTCTTGTAGTGTGTAGATACCATTTGCAGATTAGAATTTGTATAAGATTGATCAAAATCATAATTGGTATGATTTGTTTACGATCGTGATTTAAATTTGTGAATCATCATTATTAGAATTTGTATATGATCATGATAATAATTTACATGCAATCATGGATAGTCTTTGTATGATCATGATCAAAATTTGCGGGTAATCATGATTATGATTCACATATAATCATGATTAATATTTTATATGATCATGATAAGAATGTGTATATGGTCAAAATGATTTACACACAATCATGATTTGAATTTTTGTATGATCATGATTAGAATTTGTATATGATCAAGTTTATGAGTTACATATAATCATGATTATTTTTTGTATACTCAAGTTTAGAACTTCTATATGATCATGATTATTGATGTTCATAAATGATATGATGACATATATGTAAACACAGATTAGCACCTGTACAATACTAAAGAAAACTAATACTGAAAATGATTGAATGTTAGATAATGAACATTTAAAACTGTTACTGTTAATACATGTGATTAATTTGTAGATTCCCATCATTTGAAGACATTCACTTAATGGCCAATGCTATGAAATATGAATAAAAGATATGATTGCTTTATCCAGAGAATGTCTCTTCCTGAACCTCTAATGCCGATGTTAGATTAGCGTGAGGTAACTTCAGCTTTGGGTGGAGTAATGTCAGCTTAGGGTGGAGTAATGTCAGCTTAGGGTGGAGAAATGTCAGCTTAGGGTGGAATAACAGTCAAGTAAGCACAACATCAAGTGATTTGGTGAGAGGAGACATCTATTGTACAAGGGGAGAGTGTCATAAGAAGTTTTGATACAAAGTAGGTATCATGTGTATCATTGTCCCCTTTTCTTTAGGCAATGGAGTTGCCCGTCATTCAAATAATGATTTTGAATGTCACCTTGGTACTTTCAATTTCCTTTTATGATAAACTTTATACACGGTTATTTTCGCCGCATGTTAATTTNNCCAGTTTTGAATTCGCCCACTGACCATGGGGGCGAAAGGAGCAAAAATTTTCCTGTATACAATACTATCGATGAATCCAATACAATTCCTTTATCAAATAATCATCACAAATTAACGATATGCTAGAAACTATTTATGAAAGTATTTGATATTTGATCTGAAAGTAAGAAGCTAGGGAATTACATGAAAGGCTTTGTAGAGTACTTTACTAATTATAGATAAAAAAATTATACAATGTAGAGAGAAAATATATATTTCAGTTATCTCTGAACCAAGATATTAATTTAATGCTGTTATTCTCTCTCTCTCTGACAAAAACAAAATTCTGTTTCCATGGTTAAATGTAAAAAATGTCAATAATACATGCACATCGCTATCACAGAGTTTTATACTTAAGTGGCAACTTAAAACTAAAATCCTGTACAAATGATTCTCAAAAAAATCATCTCAAATACATGATACTGAACATCTAGACGATACATCAGGCTCACAAAACAAAATACAGTCTAACCTGTCTTAGCAGACTGTTCTAGGAAAGTTGCAAAATAGGTCATTTATGACAGGTGGTCTTTAAATGCAGGTGATTTATGTAGAAAAACCCAAAATTGGGAAGCATATTTAATGCAGGTAGTCAGAGGGTCACTAGGACAGGTTAGACTGTACTTCACATCTAATAACGAGTTTTACAATCTCATTGGGATTCTATTCCCCATGAGTCAATGCTGAGTTTGTATATATACACATATACAGGTATGGCACAATAATGCTAGTCAAGTCTTCATTCAATTTACCCTATACACTCCACCTTTGCAAAGATTCTTTGGTTTTTGTGATTATGACATCATAAATCTATTATTAGCACTATACAGATATCCAAATGATCATATATATAATGAAAAATATTTCTTTCAGTTCTAGGCATATAGCTGATTTCCTCGGCTCCTGGTGGCTTCTAGCAGACATGGAGCATTTACTAACACACAAGACAAATGTGCCTGTACTGGCCACAGTCCAGCCCTCTTGTGGACAGCTGGACATCTGATGTAAAGATGAGGTCATCAAGGATGAATAGGTCTTGTGGCCGTGGTCAACTTCCGTTCACTGTCTCTCCGGCCAACTGACCACTACAGGTGTGTCCATGTAAAATGAAAACTACTGTGACAAATGCTCCGACAGGTAGCTAAAGGTGAGTGTACACTCATCTACTGGTGACCTTTGAACTTTCACCTGGACTCCTTGGCCAGCCCGCCTTTGAGATTCAATTATTTTGTAAGATACATCACATGCACGCAGCTTTCAATGAGTTTCATGAGTTCGGGTGAGTCCTAGTGAAAACGAATAGAATTGCTACAATAACTAAAGTCAGTGACGGCACAGTCACAGCTGACCCTGATAGGGCTAATGACCCTGGAGTCCTCAGAGGGGACAAAAGTAATGGCGTGAGAGTCATATAGGACTTCAACAATGGACTGTCTATTTGAATTAAGTATTCTATCTTCTCTGCTTCCTTAACACATGCTTTAACCTGTAAATGAAAAATAACAAAAAAATAGAGCTTTATACATGTGCATGCATGATAAAATAGATACTGGGGCAAGATAGTGACATGTGCACCACATAGGTGGAATTTCGATGAAATACTGTAAATCTAGTTTTATTCCTGAGAATTTTATTTTCGCGTTTGTACTTAAGAGCACTTACTCGTTGTCGTAAGTGTATAAAAATTGATTATTGTTTATTTGACAAATTCTTAATAGAAGTAAATAAATATATTCACAATCTGATTTATATCATTAATCTAAATCAAATTTCATCACAATTGCTCAATTTCATCGTAAAATGTACAAAATATGATCAATTGAAATATTGCTAATTTAAGATTACGAGTGATTTTGATCGTAAGATTTTTGTGAATAGGGCCCCTGATAATTCATGGACACAATAGATTTACCTGTAGCATGGTGGGTGATTGGACAACTGGAGCCACAAGGATAACTAAATCTTCACTTTCTACATTGAGGTAGCCAAAGACGTCACACTCTGCCACTGCCAGCATGTGCGATAATATCTTCAAAATGCTATGGACGGTTACGGGACCTGATGGCGTAGTCTGTGCCACTACATCCGCCAGTTCAGGCTTAAAGAGGGCCCTCAGTTCTGCCGCTGAAAGAGAGATAAAAAAAATTATAGCAAAAAATAATTTTCGTTTTTCTTTTGACTTTAAGCTTTAATTTAAATTTCAGACTTGCTACTGATAGCACTCTAAGTATTACTGTGTTACTCCAGATTAGTCCAGATATATTGGCCTCTGCTGAAACCATCAGTATTTTACTATGAATGGAACAGGCTTCCTCTTTTTTGGAGAAAGATAATTAAGTTCATACATGTAACCAGTGGGTTGGCTGTTTGAATATGAAATATCACTTCTGTTGTCATCGTGTTGTTGTTAAACATCTGGTATGGTATTGTTGTTTTAACGTCCCACTCAAGAATATTTCACTCANNGCCAACTGCGGAGTGGCTGATGCGGCTCAAATCCAGATCTTCTGATTCGCAGTAGAACACGCTAACCACTCAGCCGCGGAGGCTCCTGTTGAACATCTAAATCAAGAATCTTTCCCCATAAACGGTGACATGACTATATGCTGGTCAAGGGCTATAAATTTGGCCTTTGGACGGCACCTATGGCCATTGAGCAGGAAGGGTTTTTTAACATGCTGACACCTACTGTGACACAGGACCTCTGTTTTAGCTATTTTGTCTGAAGGACAGGAAAAGTAAGCCACCTACAACTAGCGGATTCAAACCCATGATGTCATGATCAGAAGGGGGTTATGCTAACCACTGAGCCACGGCGGCTCTTAAATGTAATATAGGAACTTACCACATATGGGACAACATCCTCCTGGAGGAGTGACAGGCTTACACTGCTTAGGCAGAACGGGGCGGCACTTGATATGAGTACAATCACTGCTGGTAAGATTTCCTGTGGGAAAAAAAAAAGAGAAAATAATTGTTATGGCAACTGAATAAGTACAATTTCTGATATACTTTATTTAATTTCTGGACAAACAACAAATTCATGAATACATAAAATTACTACTGCAATAAATAGTGTATTACATAAAACATATAAAACTGTAAATATCAGATTTATCAAATAAATTTCTTGGTGTCAAAGGAAATGTTAAGTAATCGATTTTTATGATCTGCTTTATTCAGGGATACAAAGATTTTTGTTTTACTAATAATGAATACATATTTGAATTCACTTTAAAGCTCTCTCACAATTTCATCCGATATTGTAAAAGTGATTTACAGAATAGCTTGAGCAAAACTGCAATCAAAACAAAAATTTCACTGTATTGAAACTTGTAAAATGACAAACCCAGAGACACAAGAAAATCGGTCTTCATAAGAAGGGAGTCTTTATATAGAGGTTGATTGTTTATTTCTTTACAATTGATAGTATTGGGACAGTAAAACAGGTTTATGTGACCAAGTGGTCGTTATATATAGGTGGTCCCTAAATCAGGCTTTACTTTGCTTCTAAGGAAAACAATAAAACAGAAGAGGATATTACCTGAGAAATGACCAATGGCTGTACATTCACCATGGTAATCTACAGTCACTCTGTCTGCTAATGCTTCACATTCATTTGTGTACGTCTCTCCGTTGTGCCCACAAACAGGAGATGAGGTAGAACAATGTTCCTGTTATAAAAAAAAAGAAAAAAGAAAATAATCAAAACTGATGAGTTATCTCCCTTTCTGTAATGCTTTGCTAGTTGCATTGTTTTCATCACACCAATCAAGAATCTTTCACTTATATGGAGATGTTATGATACCCAGTGAAGGGCAACAAAATTCACTTATGCTTGGTACTTATGGCTGTTGAATAGGGAGGGGTATTTTTAACATGCTGACAGCTACTGTGACATTGGACCTCAGTTTTTACTATCTCATCCACAAGACAGGGAAAGCCAACCATGACACCGTGTAGATTGTGACTCATAACTTCATGATCTGATGGTGAATATGCTAACTAATGAGCCATGATGGCCCCTTCTGTGATGCAATTAACATTTTGCGGAGGCAAATAGCACAGACAAATGTATTGCTACAGCTAAAGTTCTGGTGAATGGCATTATATGTGTCAAGCTTAGAAAACAGGAACAAAAATTAAACTTGTGTGCTCAAAATGCTATTGCTGTTTTCGATTCCACTCGAAAATATTTCACTTTTATACAAATGTTGCTGAATGCTAGCAATAGGCTTCAAATTTTTGTCATGGAGTAGTGAGGGATCTTCAATGTGTCCAGATCTACTGTGACATGGGACCTAAAATTTTACTGTTGATCAAAATGAAATGTGATAGACAGACTGGAGGTGAATCCAGGAAACATGTTAATTATCAGCATTAGTGTAAGTGGCAAAGTACTGACAGTCCAGAAGTGTACATATATATAACAATACCTGGCAATGTCCCCTGTAGGCCAAAGTACGACCCCTCTTCTGTAGCAAACAAGAATTGGCAAACTCCTCCCCTGTTGTGTCACAGACAGGGTCATGGTGATGATGATCACAATCACTGTTTAATGGAACTGTAACAAAAGGAAACTCGTCAGAAATCTGTTGTTATTGTTCAACCACCCAATCAAGATTATTCAACTATGGAGATATTTATATATGCCTGGGAAGGGCTTCATATTCTGGCCAACGGCTTCTGAGTAGTGAGGGACCTTTTAAGTGCCAACGCGTATTGTAACACAGGATCTCAGTATTTTGTCTCTCACCAAAAGGTAAGAGTAAGACAGCTGCCTCTAGTAAGAATTAAACTGATGACCTCATTGTCTGAAGATGAGAACTATCACCTTATATGATATAGTTATTTCACCTTATACAGTATGGCCAACAGCCTTATTTTAGGTTGGTATGGTTGAATTGTTGTTTAATATTCCATTCAAGAATCTTTCACTTATATGGAGTCATGTGTGCCAGTAAAGGGCGACAAATTATGCCAATGCTTGGCACTTATGGCCGGGGAGCAGGGAGGATTCTTTAACATGCCCACATCTACTTCGACACGGGAACCTCGTTTTTACTGTCACATATCAGAAAGACAGGGCCGGCCAAGCCTGGCTTTAGGTAGTTAAAATAAGGTAATTCAACACTTTTATGTGATAAATTCAACAACTTTTTTTTTCGTTGATGGATTCTTGTTTCATCCAAACATTTACACATAAACTTTCAAGTTTGAAGGATACTTAAAGATTGTATTTTTATAAGAAATTCCATCAGAAGAAGATTGTTTTTGTTAAGAGAAAAACAATAAATTGAAGGTCTGCTATATCAAGCCTCAATCAAGTATTGAATATCTGAATGTCTGTCGGAATCACTTAAGTTCCTACATGACCTTTGACCTACCACACTCGTACTGTATACACTTTTCAGCTCTCTTGTTTAGACACACTTGTCTTTTTGGCAAACATCTGTAAAGAAACATCAGAGTCATCTCAATTGTTATGTCTAGGAATACCAAATAACTAAACAAAGTGGTCATAAATTCAGAATTTAGAGTACTTCAATTTTGACAGAATTATACATTATATACATGACATGTAATTGATTGCACTAAGAATCTGGACCCAGTTGCACACTGCATTGTTTTAAAATCAACTTGTAGTTAGTCACTAATCACAAGTTAGAATTTTTGCTGGTAGTGAGCTGACTACGTGGTTAAATGCTGTTGCAGGGTTATTTAGTTAGTT
>JACSZP010024759.1:0-11932 GCA_016161895.1 Pinna nobilis
TCGTTTTTACTGTCATATACAAAGTACAGGGAGAACTTACCACAGCGCGGTGGGGATTTCAGCATCCGACTTCATGATCTGAGCCACGGCTCCGAAAACCAACTGAATGAAACTCATTTTACGATATTAAAAGGAATTTCTGAAAAAAGGAATGTGTCGTTATTTTTATTTTTTGTTTTGTTTTCTTTTGTCCATGATGTTACCGACACCATTATTTTGTTACCTTTCTATGTAGTAATAATGAGAGTGAAAAGAATGGCAATTGTTCACACAAAAAAGAGTGAAATAAGAAACGTCTAAAGAATGAAAATGGAAGTCTACAGTACTAAGTATAGTAATTTGTTGTTCATTTGGCAAAGCAAATAGTGTCAGTGTTAATGAAAATGTAGCATAATAGACATCACCCCCCCCTCAAAAAAAAAACCCAGCAACAACAACAAACACAACAGAAAAAGATGATACTGGTCCAGAGGTACTATAATTTTCTGTAATACTTCATCCATCTTTAATTTTTTATTCGGTGGGTGAATTGTTCGTTTTGTTGTTTAACGTCCTACTCAAGAATATTAAAAAGATCACTCAAGTGGAGATGCCACCAATGCCTATGAAATCTCGCGACAAATCTAGCCTGTACTCGGCACTTAGAACCATTCAGTAGTGAGGGTTCTTTAAAGTGACGACACCTACTGTGGCACAGGACCTCGGTTTTCACTGTTTCATCTGAAGGATAGGGAAAGTCAGTCGCCTCAAAGATTCGGTAGGAATTGAAATGTAGGAAGAAATTATAACAGATTTCAAGAAACTCCATTCTTATACATGCCATTTACGTTCTTGAACCTTCATAAACGCGAGGAGTAGAACAAGGCAAAATTGTCAAACACTACAATGTTCTGACGACACTTTGTACTCGGAAAAGTGTGTTAGGTAAAAAGAATATATGGTCGGCCATCAAATTATGCAATTTGTTTGCACAATAATGATACATATCAATGAAATGTCTGTATTGTATATGTGTTTTGTCGACTGTTAAATAATAGCTAGCAGCAAAGTTCTTTGCTCTACTTGGACGGGTTTCTTTAGTGCAATGGTACGTTTCTAGTTGCGACCTCGCTAAATGTTCAAGTTCCACATAAAAGTAATCAAACATTCTATGCAAATTATTTCATTAAATGTAGCATTTCGTGACTTTTAGTAAAGTAACTGTAAGTCAGAAAACTAAATAAACCTGTTCCTCGTAGTTCTAATAGTCACAAGATACTTAAACCAGTCATACTTAGTATTTATATTCATAAATAAATGGAATATGTTGAAACATCCATTGTTATTTCGTATATTCAAAAATAGACGGATTGATCATATCATTTTATCAATCAGTTTTCATATTCACTACAAAACAAAATTTTTGCTGATATAAAACAATCTTCCAATTTTCCACCTGTTCTGAGCATCGCACCGTCTGAATTCTTAAAATTAATCTAATCTGTTTATTATAGGTCTAAATATGTTTTTCCACTATCGATAGAAAATCTTTTACTATTTAAGATTTACTTGATCATTCGTCCTAATACATAAGTGTGGACAATGATCTTATGTACCGAAGTACGTCAATTTGAGAAACGGAAACTAAAGGGAGTCAACTCTTACTACAAATGGTCTAGTCTGCATTACTCTTCAGGGTAGTCTAACGTTATCATATAAATTTTGTAATTTAACGACTAAATATCATACTCGTCCATTTCTAACGACACATATCCTTGAATTTACGAGTATTTTTAATTTAATTGCAAAATGGTTTAACTTTTTTCAAGACTTTAAGAAATTTACATTAGAAAATGGTCCTGCATTTAGTTTAAATTTGCTTGTTTGATTCGATTTAGAATTGATATTTTCAAGTGAAAAATTGTGAGAGAATGCATCAATGAAAATGGTAAGTAGAACGATAAAATATACTCAAACACACACACCACTTGTAATGTTAATTAAAAGAAAGCAAGAAAAAAAAGAATCAACAGCTGATGTTCGATGTTCAAAAGGTAGATAACAAGAAATTGCAATTTGCAATTTCGACAGGATTAGTTCGTTTTTTATTTATTGTTTAAACGTCTCACTCAAAAATATTTGACATATATGGAGACATCATGATTGCTACTAAAAGGCTAAATTTTTTGTCTATAGATGTTTGGTACTTTTGGTCATTGAGCAGTGAACCGACAATTACTGTGACACAAAACCAGGTTTTTATTGTCTAAAAGACATGAAAAGCCGGTTACTTCTGTCAAACTATCTAGAACCCAATACCTCATTACCAGAAGTCGACCACGCTACCAAGGAGCAACAACGACTCTCACTTATCATTAGAATAAAAATGATGAATAAAGAATATCTGAATGGTTTTTGAAACTTAAATTTTCTAAAATGAAAATGTGGTGATAAACAGATAAAGATTGATTTTGATTTTGATTACTGGTAAAGCATACGGTTGATTCCATGTAGATGCAATTTACTTGTGTTATTGTTCTATTAAATTAAAGACAACACAATCAAATAACTTTATTCAAATCAACAATTCCTTGTTAAATCAAAAAGCAAGAAGCATGTTCCGATACCTCTTTGACTGGATAGATGATAAAAAAAAGCACATATGATTCACAGTGCCGTAAGAAACAGGTCCATTGGGGGAACAAAATCCATACATGATAAGACATGATTTTAAGATTTCTTTTAATTTACCAATAAACATAAATGACAACATTTGAAACTGTAGCTTCAAAGCTGCTGCTCATGAACAATTATGTATATCGTTCCAAAATCGGGGGAAGATTTTGTATTTAACATCGTCGAGAAAATATTCCAATAGTGTTACAGCGCTATGCCATTCTTTCCCTTGCAAACGTACGCCAAAAGTCTATGGTAATAGATCTATGCAGTATTTGGATTTTAAAACAATTGTATGCATATAAAAACATTCACATAGTATTACAGCGTTTTTCGTTATTGCTTTCACCAACCTACATTCATTTACTTTGGAAGAAATATCGTGTAACAAAGACGGGGTTAACCGTTACGTTGCTGCAGATGATAAGAGCTATTTATTCCCCTTATCGTGCATCTAGTCCAACACTTTTCTTTTCGTTTACGGCTATGAACGGGTGATTTTTTTTTCCTGGATACGATATCGATTAACGGGTGACATGACGGGTGCCGCGCGAGGAGCAGGTGTTGCTTACTCCTCCGGAGCATCTGAACTCACCCCCGGATTTAGTGGGGCTCTTGTCACTCTATTTCTAGTGTAATGTTTTTTTGTGTGCACTACTGTTTGTAGTATTGTCTCCTGTTGTTTTGGCCATGGTGTTGTCTGTTGTTCCATTTATGAATTTTGAATATCACTTGGTATGATCTACTTTCTTTTGTTTCAACCCTTTCAGCTCTAAGTCGGAAATTGATGTTGTTTTACCAGTCTGTTAGGGTTTGTATTGTTGTAAGGGTAAATAAGTCATAAATTTACATGTATTTAATAAACGATCATATGCATCATTTCAATTCTGAAACTTTCTTACATTAACATTGACAGATCTCCTATTTCAGACCAAGATCAATTTGTCTCTTGAAACTGTTCAAGTATATTTTACGTTTTCCGAGTATAAAAAATTTGTATTATCTTTTCATAACATATGGAACCTATCGGAATCTATTTTTTTCCATTAACGTAATATGACAATTAATTTCCTTAGACACAACATTTTTGTTTAATCATATAAAAGCTATTAAATACGTTTAAAATATGTGGAATAAAATTGAAGTAGCGAGGGATATTTAAAACTCCAAGTCCTAAAGAATATGAGAAGTTTGGAATAATGATGGTTTCAATGTGTCAAAACAACCACAAGTCACAAACGGATTGGACCAGGTGTCCCAAAGGAGTTTGCATCCTCTACAGACATGACACACCTGTCGCAAATGTTCTACGGAACCCCTCTGAGCTCTTTAAAATGTAGGAATTCAGCTGAAAAGGTAATGTATTTCATCTGTCTAGCGAAACGTATCCACTATACAGTTGAATCTCGCCTAAAGACCACCTCGCCTAGGAGACCACCTCGCAATACGCATCATCAAAATTCAGGTGTAAATAGCTAGTTCAGCCTCACTTGGAAAACCAACACTCTAATCAGACTAATTGTAGTCAGTTACTTGGGTGGTCTTAACAGTGAGATTTCACTGCAAATGGTCGTGCTGTAGGATACCATCGATCGTCCTTCCGGATACCCGCTCCAATATTTTCTTGGATTCGCCGTTGTTCTGCATGTTAAATTCATCCGGAGCACCTAAACTCACCCCCAGTTTTAATTGGTTTTGTGTACTCTATTTTACGTTTTAGATGTTGTTGCGTGGATCACTGTCTGTATTGTCTCCCTTTGTTTTGGCCATGGCGTTGTCTGTTTTCTACATGTATTCTAATCGTAATTATGGATTCTGGTCATTTCAAAAATATGAGACATGAGATAACTACAAGATGTAAAACTCTGTAGAAAATAAACGCAAAAATGAAGAAAAACAAACATTTATACAATTTGCAAAATCAATAACAATGGCGAAGTATTCAGAGATAATCGAAAGTACAAGTCTTGAATTAAACAATAAGTTAGGGATTATAACGATCTCAACATGAAAAACAGCTGTAAGTGCATTAGGAATTGGTCTATGTGTCCGTCCTCCTGTCACTTTGCAACACCTGTAGGAAATGTTACAAGAAACCCTCTTAACTTGACAACGATAAGACGTCACCTAGAATAAGATTGATTTACTATTGTATTCTGATAGTAACATTTACGGAATTTCGAAAATACAAAAGGAAATGTAGGAAATACTAGGAATTGCATCTGTGCAACCACAAAGACGGCAAATCAAAATGTCCCTGAATTAACTCCTTCAAACACCTCAGACCGCAATTATCAATTAAAGAGTCCGTTAAGCCGTCCGTAAGGCCTCCGTGGCCGAGTGGTTAGCGTGTTCGACTTGGAGCCGAGGGGTCCCGGGTTTGATTCCCGCAGCGCCACTCCGCGGTTGGCCGTCCCTGTCTTTCGGATGAGACAGTAAAAACGGAGGTCCCGTGTCACAGTAGGTGTTGGCACGTTAAAAAACCCTCCCTGCTCTTCGGCCAGCAGCGTCGAGCACAGGCAAAATTTGTCGCCCTTCACCGGCACACGGTGACGTCTCTATATGAGTGAAATATTCTTGAGTGGGACGTTAAACAACAACGCAACAACAACAAGAGTCCGTAATTTTGATACTTAGGATTGTAAAGATTCAGAGGAGCTGGACCATCGAGTAGCATACAGGAAAAAGTAACGTATTGGAAATTGAAGCTTTTAAGTAAGATGGTTCCATCTTTTATCGGAGATGATATGGACTATTTTAGTTATACCTCTAACGTCTACTAAATACATAAAATTTACTTTATGAGATAGTTTCGACGCGAGCTGTTCTTTTGTGATTTAACCTCATAATTTAAAATGTCGTAATATTTTGTCTAGAAAATATATCCAAACGCAATATTAAATCTGCATACAAGTTTCCAAGTTTAAAACTTGTCCAAAGAAACAAACTGTTGTTCTTTGGCTATGGATATTTCCTCAAAATAAATGGAACACCAATGGGCACCAACGTTGCCTCAAAATAAACCATATCGGTAACTGACTTTTGGAGAGCACGCTCTATGGTTAACTGCCAGAATTACGTGATGACAAACACGCTACATACAACAAAGCGATTTGGACATGATACTTCGCTGATTTCTTTATTTTTTGGATTAAAATAAAAAATTGACAACATTCTTCATAATCATCGACAATCGTCATAAATCAATCACAATAACAATAGAACTGAACATATCGTGTATATTTCTTTTCTTAACATTCTCATAATCGATGAGGGAAACAAAATCACCATGAGGTTTTATCGCTAGCCATCTGACATACACCGATTTTGATTTAGACTTCCTATCCTGTATCTACTCAAAATGTAAATGGAACATCCCGTAGAATCTAGCCAGACGGGTATCATCAGTTATATTATGGCATTGAATATTAAAGCTTGCTTAATATTGACAAATTAAAAGAAGGGCATTGTTTTAGACAAGAGCAGAACTAATATACACTTTACAGTATAACTGTACATGCACATTAAAACCAATAGATATGTATAATTTGCATTGAATATTGTCTTCGCCGGTATTGGACTGGGTGATTAGCGCGCATTCGCGTGGGACATCCAGGTTTAAATGTGGGTCGAGACATTGCTATGAAAATAGGTGTTCAATGGCCAAGTGTGTCGTGCATAAACCAAAATTCGCAACACTTCACTTGCACCCTGATACAATAACGATGCAACAACCTGAACAATCACCAAACAGCAGAACATATTTAATTTGATTCCACTTTTCAAGGTGCCTATTAGCGCAATGATTAGCCCACTGGCTTCCCACCAATGCGAACCGGGTTCGATACTTTAATTTGACAGGGGAGTATATGAGATGTTATGACTGTCGTCAATTGATTCGAACACATGTGTTTTCTTCGTGTAAGGGTACACCGGTTTCCTCCCACATGAAGGACATCAGATACGCACCCAACAGCAGGGCCATCGAGAGACGTTTAGTTAAAAAAGTTGACTGTAGAAGATACCAAGGGGGGTAATCAATAATTCAAAAATCCAAAGGCAGACGAAATCATGGCCAAACAAAAACGAGACAACACAAACAGCTATTAACACAACAAGACGTGTAAAACCGAAAAATAAATTAACACGAACCCCCACCAAAACGAGGGGTGAATTCAGATGCTCCGGTAGGGTAAGCAACTCCTGCTCCGCGCGCGGCACCCGCCGTGTCACACGTTTTCGAATACAAGAATGTCATCACTTAATCGGTGATGGTCATAAACCAGGAAAGGGGGAGGGTCGGAA
Source organism: Pinna nobilis (assembly GCA_016161895.1). Lineage (NCBI taxonomy): Eukaryota > Metazoa > Mollusca > Bivalvia > Pterioida > Pinnidae > Pinna > Pinna nobilis. The sequence continues at coordinate 6,961 of JACSZP010024759.1, forward strand.
TTAGTTTAAGTTGACATAACGTATTTCTTAATCACTACGTATTAATTAAAGTTTAATCATAGTTTGAAGGGATTTTTCTATATATGAAATAAAAGAAATAATGATATTGCAGGAACCTTTAAAGTATCATCATATTCATGTTCACTCAATAAACATCACAAGATGTGTTTGCAATGGCTACATGCCTGAGGCATCATATATAGCATTTCCACACGTGTTCATACTCTCGCAGTTTATACATGTAGGTTTTATTTTAACAGACCTTGTCCAAGTATATATATGTTTACAATCCTGCGTCAGTTTCATGTATCTCTATTTCACCTGTCATTACATAAAACACAACGTGATGGCCAAAGATAAAAAAAAAAACAAGAAAAGCACACACAAGAAAAAAAAAAGCAAAACAATAAATTTCTCTGTTAGTTAGTTTAAAACCTTTTTTACGCATCCTCAATAGTCGGGGCGTGTTTATCTACCTACAATGTATGACCGTCCGTCCGTCCGAGTATGGATATAGCAGACATAGATGGTTTGTCCCTCTCCTTTATGACCTTCTTTGAAAATAAGGGCCCTACAATATTTCACTGAGAGGAATGATGAATTGCTTGCTCGATTGTAATAGCTGAACCGTCGCTACCAATTTTGACGAGAGACTTTGGACTCGGGGTGAGTGTGACCGGACAGCGGGGACACCTGATCCCACCTCCGGGTTACCAGAGGTCCTTGTTTGTCCAATGGTCACCTTTGTGCATGGTCTCCTGATTCTTCTGGTGGTAGATACCTTAGTATACATCTGTGATTTTAGCCCACCTGAGCCAAAGGTTTAAAAAATGAGCTACAGCATTGTGCCATAAGTTTATGAACAAACGTCATTTTTACTACATATTTATAGTAAATTTATATCTTTTAAAACTGCTCGAATTTTATTACTATTCGACAGATTTCAATGAGACCTTTCTTTAAAAATTGTACAAATAATATTAAAATTGGTCCAGGCTATGAAAACCTAAGGAATTTTAAAAAAAAAATGCAATTTTACTATGAATTTATAGTAAAAATGGCGTTTATTCATAAACTTATGGCACAATGCTGTACAGTCATAGCGCACTGTCCGTCGTCCGTCCGCCCGTCCGTAAACTTTTCATATTTTCAACTTTTTCTTCCGAACCGCTGCAGGGATTTTGATGAAACTTGGCAGGGTTGAAGTACTTGTGGTCTCCTAAAAGTGTTGCTGTTTTTCGGGTAGATTCACTGAGGGGTGGAAAAAGGAGCGGGGTAAAATAAGTCCAGGTGGGTTCCCTCCTTCGAGAAACTTCTTCTTCCGAGAGGGGCTGCATAGAATGAAAAACTGAATGCATCTGTGTGATCCAGAAATATGTGTGAATAAGACAGTGTTTTTATTTTTGGCTCCATTCGGAAATAAAATATTTACGCGATTTTTTTTTACTGTCATTTTTAAACGTTTTCAACCAATGTCATTAAAGGTTTACTCTGATTTCATCATTTTGCTCTAATCAATGCTTCACATATCATTAAATTAAGGTTGAAAATACTTTTTGAAAAAAAAATTCTAAAATTCAATTTTTGAAATTTTAATGAATCGTTCCATCTTCAAAAAATAATTTAGGGGTGTTTTTCACATTTTCGGCTTCTTTTTCAAAACCACTGCAGGGATTTTTATGAAACTTAGCAGGGTTGGAGTATTCATGGTCCCATACAAGTGTTGTTGTTTTTTCGGGTGGATCCAACCAGGGGTGGAAAAGTGGCGGGTCAAATAGAGCCCCCCTCTTATCCGGGCTTAGAGTTCTACAGTCTCATAACCCAGTCATGTCCTGTCGGCGGGCCTAAATAACTCGGGGGTAACCGCTCAGCCGAACGGTACAAGTATGTCAGATGCAGCGTCCCAAGCCTGGCATCATCTCGATATATCACAATACGTCGAGATGAACAAGTTTCATGTTTAGGGCCTACTTCCCTACGCCGGTTTAATTGTTCACAAACAAATCACTTTATTTAATGCAACTTGAGTAATCAAAAGTTCACAGTAAGGCATATACATTTGTACACATCTACAATGTACATGTAAATACATTGTACCTAGATGTGGACTAGTACATGTACTGCAATTGAATAGAGGGACTTTCAGGGGCAAGTTTCTCTTTTGACTTGTCAACCTTGAAAATTTTCCCTAGGGAGATTTTCAGCCTCATGGGGGAAACTAAATTTTTTTTCATAGAAGAGATTAATTACAGCTGCAACGAAAAAAGTATTTTACTATTTTGACTTTTCTTGTCCCTTCTTCAAGAAAAGTCAAAATAGTAAAATACGTTCTTCGTTGCAGCTGTTACTAAGCATGGTACATGTATTGTTGTTTTACGTCCCACTCAAGAATATTTCACTCATATGGAGACGTCACCGTGTGCCGGTGAAGGGCGACAAATGTTGCCTATGCTCGATACTGCTGGCCGTAGAGTAGGGATGGTTCTTTAACGTGCCAACACCTACTGTGACACAAACCTCAGTTTTTACTGTCTCATCCGAAAGACAGGGACGGCCAACCGTGGAGTGGCGCTGCGGATATCGAACACCGGACCCCTCAGCTCGAAGTCGAACACGCTAACCACTCGGCCACGGAGGCCTCCTGTAACTAAGTAGAGATATGCATTTTCCTCGGGATATTTTTAAAATTTTACTTTTAAAGATAAGGAGTCTCCGTATAAAATTATGGAGGAAACTTGCACGTAGGCCTGTATATCTTCGCAAGTCAATATACTGAAGGTTCCAATTCGTTTTCTTTACGGCAAATATGTCTCTCATGCTATTAGTAGACCCAGATGAATTAAGGGATCATCAACCCCCGGCCAGTCATTTCATCTGGAGCCACCCGTTTATTGCACACAATACATGTATGCACGCGTGGATCTAGAGGGATTGGGGGTCCGTACACCCCACCCCCCTTAAAGGGGTAAAGTAAAGTATAAACAAAGCCGGATTGGTCAAGGATGCTAAGATGCATATTTGAATTCTTTCTTGCCACAAGCCCCCCCCCCCCCCAAAAAAAAATCTTGGATCCGCGCATGCAATGACGTAGGCCTATACATAATACATGGGATATTTGTTTAACTTCAGATTTACATCCGTATTAAGGATATGTTCTGACTCTAGGTCTATATATCCAGGGCCAAAACTAACCAAACGTCGAACTAGTTGGCTTATTTGTTATCTCAAAGTGGTAGGTTAGGCCTATACCTCACTTTGGATAGTTTGGTAGACCTACATGTACATGAATAGATCCGCCTACATCGTACAACCCATGTACACGATATGTCCGGATACTGACTTTAAATGCCGGTCATGCACGTGATTAAGTCAATAATTTAGACAATAAAATCGACGGCATCAATTAAAACGCAAGTTTAGAAATGAAATTAAAATTTGAAACTGAAAGCCATGCGATAAACACAGGTCACTGCAAAACCTTGACCCAGTTTTACAAGTCTCGCGCACCCTCCCGGCCAAAACTGAAACAAGCTCAAGTGGAAAACAGTTCCGAACGATCGGCTCTTAGACTAGACAAAAAGGTAAGTTCATAGATATTTCAAATCAGGAATAAGATCGCAGTGAAATTCAAATGTGAACTCCATAATTAACGAGTTGTCGTGTTCCAGCTCCGATCGCCCCTTTCAGTGTGTATAATACCGACATGATAGACTCTTTCGAGAGTTGTTATTATCATAGGTAATTAGTCAACAAATTTTCTTCTAATTTGACGATTCTGGTCGCTGACGATTACATACAGTAGGCTCAGATTGTTTTTTAGGGAATATGGATGAAGTTTACAGTCATATGTCGGGCGTTTTGTTGTGTATTTTGTGCGTATTCCTACAAGTTCTTCGCCACGTGTTTACAGTGCCGATCAACTGTCATCCATTTTACAATCAGCGGACATGCTGCACACCGAAAAACTTGTCCGGCTTTTTGCAAATAAATGAAACGAAGACATTTTGATTTACACAGAGTGCTGTTATTTATATCACATTTAGAGTGTAAATTTGTACAATTCAAACGTAGATTGATTTAATATTTACACGATCGTCATCTTGTAGTTCAAGTAGATTTTGTCCAAAACACCATTTCACAGCCTCGTTTTCGATCGAGTATAAACAGTCCCATTTTGGTTAACTTTGTCAATACACACATTTACTACAATTAATCACTTTCTTTATTTTAGCTATAAGAACCAAGAATTGCATTAAAAAGTCAAATATTTGTATTCAACAGCTTCTGTCGCGCCCATGAGCGCCTCCCCCTTGTTCTTATTTTTTGTCCGCATGTTGGAGAGTCACACATGGGGCCCACATAAGGGGTAAAGCAAAAGTGTAAATACACAATGTTGACTAAATACACACGCCGATAAAAGAAATCAATACCGGCGCTTTTTCTCGCCTTTTTGCAGCATTTTTAGTAAAATGGATATTTTGCATGAATAAATGAAATCAATATTTCTTGGAAATATTAAATAGATCATTATTTACCAATTATTTGTTGATTTAAATACATGTACATGTAATGAATATATGTCATACATGTATGTGTATTACATTTACAATACCACTCTAGATATACATGTACCAGTCTGCTAAAAGTTTACTGTTTTGCAACACAATACCTTGATTTTATTTTCATCCTCATGCTTGGATTTGATTATTTTTTTTCCTCTTTTCGAAAAAAAAGAAGTTATTTGCCATTGGGAAAATATTCAAATACATGTATCAACTTATTTCGGAAAAAAAAACCCCAGAATACAAATATGAAAGGCCACAGTAATTGTTGTATGAGTACAGTATATTATAACAGACTTGTGCACAATGCAAAATTTCTTTGAGGGAGGTTTTTCAATTTTATGGGGGAGACTTATATTTTACGAAGAACAAAGAGGAAAAATAACAGGGGTCCAAGACATGTATTTTTT
>JACSZP010024768.1:0-48044 GCA_016161895.1 Pinna nobilis
TACAGTGGAACCTCGCCTTAAGACCACCTCACTTAGGAGACCACCTCGCTATTAAGACCATCAGAATTCAGTCTGTTTATCATTATCTAAGGCTATTTTAACCTCACTTAAAAGACCATCTCACTAATCAGATCATATTTAGCCAGTTATTTAGGTGGTCTTAATAGCGAGGTTCCACTGTACTTTACACAAGAGTTTGAAATACTTGAAGTATAAGGTAAAGAAAAAATAATCTAAAGTTAAGTCTAAATTGAGAGGTGATCTCCTAGTTGAACCGGCCTTTAATCTCGGTTTACTGATATCGCATGACCTTAATACATTCATAAAAAGTACAAAGAACCTGCAAAAAATCAGAATAAAAATATTTGAAAAATTAAAAGCATTCTATGACAACGTAAAACATTCGTTGAATTCGTAAAAAACGACCAAAACTAAAGTCACGTCAGTTGTTTCTTAGCATTCCTTGGAATATGGACACTTTTCATTTTCTAGTAATTTCTGTAAGAACAATTTCCTTCCCCATGAAAACTAGTGCCGATTACTACATCCGATCACCTGATCTCATCCCGGTGTTGGATTTGCAATTGATAACCCACTCGTTGTATCCTACCAGACATGGCTTTTGGAACAGCCCTTGATACTTGTTGTGTTTTAATGATTTTATATGGGCACCACATACTGATCAAAACACGCAATTTTAGCACAGAAAGGGAAGGGTGATTAACAAACTGAGCAACTACATATACTTACAAGGAAGTAAAAGGAAATTGTGTCAATCGATAGAGCTAACTTTGCAATTAAGTCACAAAGAAAATTGTTACAATCATGTCATGCCCTTCGTGATGTAAAAAATCTTCCATTAACCATCATAACATTTATTACCTTTAATTTGTCTTTGTGTTTTATCCTTTGATTAACAATTTATTTATCTATCTATTTATAATTATGTAATTATAATATCGTTTGTCTTGTTTGTGTTTTTCTTTTCATCAAGTTTCATTCATTCATTCATTTATTTGTTAATTCACGTATCGTTCAATGCATTTATTAATTTGATTTTAATTGATTTATCTTAAATTATATAAATGTATATTCAATCAGATAAAATATGCACTTAAATTTTTTCATCAACGACAGTTCAATGTTACACCAACGTTTCCGTTCTAATTTACAGATCATTGTCACATATGATTTAGAAAACCTACGTCATCTGTTATTTTACTGTGCCACTACATGCGCGGATCCAGAATATTTTACCAGGGGGTCGATATTTTCCAGGGGGCCAACATGTAAAAAGCAAATACCTATTCTGCTAAAATGGTAATTTAAGCATAATTGACCATTATTGGTATATATTTTGCCAATTCCAGGGGGTACGGACCCCCCCCCCCCCCCCCCCCCCNNGCCAATTCCAGGGGGTACGGCCCCCCCCCCCCCCCTCCCCCTAGATCCGCGCATGCACTCTGCCGTGATTCTTTTTCATTACACAGTATGATGTATAGGAACTTGCGACATTAATTGCTTTAGTGATTAAATTTTGATCGCCATGCCGTTGACGGTGAGAGTCTCTACATTGTACGTGTAATTTCGATTCATTGTATCTACATGTATTGATAAGATAACAGTTTTTGTGTATTAAACATATGCACAATCGCACGCAGTTTGAGAACACTATAATCTACTTGCTTTTACATGCACATTGTTTCAACATGTCCACTGTATGTCACACATAAACAGAATTATTCAATCCCAAAAGCATATACATATGACATTACGCACGTGCACATACACACGTGCATGTGAACTATTTTGTCTATCTCATAACACACCAATTCATCATTACGTTAGCATTTTCTCACCGTAAATAAAATAGGTTGAATATTTGTATAATAGTGTCTTTGCTCTTTTAACTGTAAACTGTTTTGCCAAATACAGTTTAAAATCCTTAACGTATAACATATTTTGCCATAGTTGCAACTGAATTTGAATTTTTTTATGTGTTTGTTTGTTTTGTTTTGTTTTTTTGGGTTTTTGTTTTCTTCCTTTTTTGGGGGGAGGGGGGGGGGGGCTTCTGAACCTTCATTGCTAGTGCAATGTACTGTGTTCTAGTTATCATGCTTTTTCGAGAAAAAAAAATTACAAATCAAAAAGTCTTTATCAATCAACACCTCCCCGTTCTTCATGATTATTTTGTCTGCGATTTCATCGGTGAAAAAGTCATGTCTTCCAGAGTTAGAATTCCTTTACTTTGACATACATTCATTTTTATATATAATCTAAATTTGGATTGGGTTCAGTTTCAACAAAATAATTAAAGTAAAATATCTTACAAAGTACAACTTATAAAAGGTATGAATGTCACGAAGGACTAATTGAATAGAGAACTTAGCAGACAAGTTTATCAAGTACTGAAGTGAAATTTGCCTGATTCTGTTAAATGGATATCTAGACATCAAGAAAATTGTACAAAGGAAACTCAAAAATGTGAAAGCATGACTATGAAACACGTTTCACAGAACGTCAATAAGTTTAAGTAGATTAAACTTTAAAATCTAGCGTCCTTATGAACCCCACTCCCTTCCCTCACAAATAGAATACACAGTAGGAGCGGCGAGTAATATAGGCTAAAGTGAACAATATTCAATATTATACAAAACGAATCCAGATAGACCATGTGCTATTGTATTGGTGTAAAGTCTGACAGGTATCAAGAACACTTATTTTAATCAGAAATTTCACATTTCTACACACCATCAGTTCTGCTGATGAATAGTAAAGGTAATAGTTCAAGCTTTTGAACGGAAATTGTTTACCGGATAAAACTAATTTGACGATTTTAACGAAAACGCTCGAGGTATTAAATGACCTTGTGTGCAAGGGAAAGCAATAATAATTGAATCATCCCAAGCGATAGAGATGGGGGTGCATCCCTCATTTGTTTCATTCATTTTTGACTCACGATTCACGGTGGCTATAACAAGGTCAGCATCGGATGCTTACTCTTCTGTGAACCCTGATCCCACCCCTTTCTTTTATGAAATGCATTTTCAGGGTCATGAACATGCTTTGGAATTTATTTATTAATTCTATTTGTCATTCATTTTAATTATTTATTCATTTATTCATTTGTGTATTTATTTAATTATACATTTATTTATTTATCTCATTATCACTTTTTATTATTATTATTATCATGATTATTTTTATTATATTTTTCATTGTTATTATTATTATTGCTTTTTAATTATTAACATTATACATTTTACTATTGATATTATTATTATTTTTATTATAATTATCATTATTATTATTATTATTATTATGTATTATTGTTTCTTTTATTTCCATAATTATTATTATCGCTATTGTTATAATTATTATTATTATTATTTCTTTTATTTCTATTATTATTATTATTATTATTTTTATTATTATTATTATTATTATTATCATTGTGCTATATACATTCCATGTAATTGAGTGAGCTATATCATTGCATAACACCTCGGTACAACATTGATTCGTACTAAGTCGTATGGATTTGACATGGTCAATTCCAGTTAGGACTCTGCTGGCTAACACTTGATGGATTTTTCCCGCAGGAAGCCCCGGTAATGACCATCGTTCCCCTGTTTGTCGTGGATGGTCTCTTGACAGTTTAATCAACAAAGATGACGACCGTTGTCCAGCACTGATCAATATTCTGTCGAGGTTAGTTAGCGAGTTGGTTATATAAGTCATATCTTATGCACAAACCAATGATGTTCAACAGACTCTCAAATCGACAATAACAAAACTGGAAATCCTGCGCGAAGAAGGGCATATCGTGGATTCATAACATTTTTTTTTTGTAAAGAGATATTTATGCTACAGATACGCCGAATTCTTCTGAATAATAATTCATTTTGTGCTTTAAAAAGTCTGCAGTAAAAATTTCTTAGACAGAAACTGATCGCAGAAAAAAACGTTTTGTTATTGTAGCGCGTAGGAGGTAATAAGCGGTCTTGGTGAATTCCACATGGTTAGACTGAGAGACACATGCAGCTGCTATATCCTTGCTCAAATCAATTCTTCATCTGATTTTTATGGATACTTGATGCAGTGGATCTCTGTGCAGACAGATGCTGATACTTAGCCTCCTTGCTAACACTCCACTATTTACGCAAGCATCCGTGCATTCACACATACATAATAATCAAACGCTGAAAAAAGCACTTGGTTACGCAGACTCGTATACGTAAGTCATCGTTCTACAAAATAATAAATGCTGCATGTACTATTCAAATGTATGAGAGAAAGGAAATTAGAATAAAAAGAAACACGTACATGTGTACCATTAGCCGCAAACTCAAGTATTTTATTGATAATATGGACGTTATAATTATTCATTTCTTTTGCTTTGCGTTGGTGTTGTTTTTTCACTTCGTTTCGGGGTCGCCTCAAGCCATTTTTTATTCATATGTATATGTACCTAAGGGTCCGCGAAGCGCTTTAAATATAAAGTTTTGCTCGCATCTCAAGGTCATTGAGCGAAAAGGAATCTTAAGTAAGCCAGCTTTCAAACAAAGTACATGCAACACAGACGTCCACTGTGAAAACCAATAATTCAGCGTTCTCAAGGACCCGTTCTTACAGGCTTTGCCTTCAGATTATGACGTCGGGGTTCCAATCCGCTTGGTAGAGACCGCTGGCTTTTCCTGTATCGGATGAGACTATTGGAGTTCCCGTATCACAGTAGGTGTCGACTCATTAGAGAACCATCACTGATCAATGACATTCAGTATCGTCAAATTTCTTGTCGGTGACATAGGAAAACGATTCATAATTTGGATGTTTGAAAACAACAACTTTCAATAGTTCTCCTTTCAAATTGAAGCTTTTGGCCAGCAGAGTGCTACTACATTTGTTCACTATTTAGTACTGTCGAAAACTCAATTCGAAACCGGGCACTTCTGAGCGCGATGCATACGTTCGTTCTAAGTACTAGATACAGCGTCTTTTGCAGACGCATGAGGATGGAAAATGCTCGAGGTGTAGCTCGTGTTTCAACCAATTTGACACATATTTACAAACTGAGGATAAACACTGTTAGACTTGGTTTTAACATGGATGTACAAAAAATCCATTGTTGCGCAGCATAATTAGGATAGCCTTGAAACAACCTTTATGCTTAGATCGTATACTACAATGCCTATGGCATCATGGCGGAGACCGCCATTGACCCATAGTTCACCATATTGTATCAGGTGTGATTGATTGATGATTTTGTTTGTTAATTAATGCCGCCATACTTGAAATGAAAACCTTTGAGATATTTAATACCACAGTAATCATATCTGACTGATGGTAACCGTTAATGACCACCACATTTGCATACATGTCAGTTGCCAATTTAAAACGTTGATAACTTATCGACAGAAATGCAAACGGCTACAACTGCGCGATGTCGTTGTTACTGGTAACGTGTTGAAAAGGAAAATGGAATAACAGTTGTACCTCGTTGTTAAGACCACATAAGTGACTAGCTAAAGTTGGTCTCGTTAGTTAGGTGGTCCACGAGGTTAGGTCGACTGTAGTGATAGAGCGACTTAAAGTTTCAGTGTATGTTGTTCCATACTTTCTGCACCAAAATCTGCTCTAACAACTACCTATAAATAATGATCTCTTGATCATAATTACTGCCTTAAATTGTCTGCCACATTTGTGTATAAATCAATTTACTGTGTCAAGACTTCCTCCCTTTAATGACTGTTGTACTTTTGTACATATAGGACTCTCTATGTACATGTGTCACTGCATTTAACAAGAACAAAACCAAGGGCAGAGGCTGCATTTTATATTAAGGGAAGTTAGTTTTGTTGGGTATGATTTATAAACTCAAAACCAATCACCTCTGTAAAGGAATCTTAATATGTCAACCTCTTTGTTAAGGCCACCTGTCTAAAAAGGCTACTTTATGAAGTACCTTGGATGACATTTATAGATTCTTTATGTTATATGGTAACGGCAAAAACGCATGGCGCATTTATTTTTACATTTTATATCGGCCATTTAACCATAGAGTCTGACCGATATAACATGTCATATAGATTTCACAATATAAAGTCTAACATTTTTTTAGACTGCCCAAGGGAAGATGTAAAAATTGTCGCATATATCAGACGGTCTCTCAGTTAAGGTAATTTGTATAGGAAAATTCCGTTTTGCCAAGTACATCTCTGCGTCACGCTAGGCGGGTAGTCCTTTCACTCAAGTGGCCCACTAAAACAGGTTAGACAACATTATCTTACACAAAATGAAATTTTCTTGTTTGATAGTGGTTTCCGTTACTGAATGCAATGGCGATATGTTCCTCGCTTATGACCTGAATATGACTTCGGACTCACGGCGGATGTGACCCTTGAAGAGATGACCTTAACTTTTCCCGTGCGCCTGATCTCCCTTCTGTATTTCCCTAGATCTACGTTGATCCTTTACCTGTATGCTCGTAGACAAATGATATCTCGACGTTTGTCATACCATACATAAACTGTTTTCAAAATAGATATAGCATCAATGTCAATGACTTTGAAAGGAAAATGCTGAACCTGTAATCACCCTTAAGCAAGCATGTCATCAACGGTAGTTTATAGTCTTTTGTTTGACGAGCAATTTGTACGTTGCCTCGATTTCCGTCTTCCTCATTAATTGAAGGACAATGGACCTAGAGAAATTGTACTTTTTTAGTTTTTATATAGCTATGTTAACCCCAAGAATAGACATAAATTACTACCTTCTCTTTAGTTATCTTGGCGAATCGTGCCTACACCAAACGCCTCGTGCAATTATTTTTATTTATCAGACAAGTAGGTGAGGAGTCAGTGGCATGCTTTTTTATCAATGAAGAATCGCTAGTTTAAGGTGTGGGTTTGAAGTAATCTTATCTGACATACCAATCGACCTGAAGAAGATATGGTGTAGCCATTCAACGTGTCTTTGTTTATTTGTTGTTGTTTTCGTACTGTTGTTCAACGTCCAACTTAAGTATATTTCACTTATATGGAGACGTCACCGCACGCCATTAAAGGATGACAAATTTTGCCTATGCTCGGCACTGCAGGCCTTAGAGCGGGGGGGGGGGGGTATTTAAAGTGTCNNGGGGGGGGGGGGGGGGGGGTTATTTAAAGTGTCAACACCTACTGTGACATGGTAACCCGGGTTTTACTCTCTCATCCGAAAAACAGGGGCGGCCAACCACAGCGTGGCGCTGCGTGGATTCGAACCCCGGACCCTCAAATTCGAAGTCGAACACACACGCTAACCACTCGGCCACGGCGGTCCCGGTGTATTTATTGCAGCGAATGCTACTTCCATGTAATTCTGGAGAGTCAAGTCTTGCAAGACTGAAGAAGTGAGGCCAGGTAACGGGAAAACTCGTAGTTTTCTGTTTCATTATAGGCATAACTTTACATTTTTTCCTTGGTTTAGGATTGCACGGGAAATTGGTACTCGAGTTCTTATTCCGAATATTGATGAGAACTGATACTTTGGTTAATAGTTTACAAAGACTCAAATTCATTCAGATTTTTTCACTGATATATATGTATTAGACTGAAAAATGCTAAAAAAGAAATGATAAGCATCATTTATCAACAATGTGATTGTCATGGTTACACTTACCTTAATTCGTACCAAGAATGGTATTCAAATACCCATAGATACCTTTTTTCAATTTTATTCCAAACATTTTTTTTATTTTTAACTTCACAAATCGACCCTTTATGGTCATTATTATCGATCTTTTTTTCGTCCAGTTGATAGGAAGGTGTTCATACTGGTGGCTGGGAAGCCCAATACCAATTGGTTTATACGATCCTGCTGAATTAAAACAATATAGACTGTTTGTCTTTCTTGCTTGCAGCAATAATGGTATTTTTTTCAAATAGCTTTCATATCTACTGATGGCAAAGGGTAATCTCCCCAGCACGTGTCTCTTAAACATTGCATTACTATTTAAGATATGATTATTGGGTATTCTTAAGAAGTGAATGATGGTAATAAAAACTAATATGATATAATTACAAGATGAGCAAACCATCGAATTCAAACATAATTTGTATGCATGTCGCCTTTCTGGTTTTTTTCTCTCCCTGAACGTTGTCCGCCAGCCATGGTATAAGGTGTCTGATGTGTCTGTATTTGCTCCTCGTTTGAAAAAATAGTAGATTCTTTTCTGCACAAATATTCTGTCAGATTGAATCGTTTTAATCAATTATGACGGAAACATGTTTCTGTATTCTAGCATTCGAATTTGACTGTGGACACGCTGCAATACACTGTCAGCTTGGGAAGCTTACCCCTCCGTGGCACCTGATCTCAGGTATAAGTTTTCACAGGTCCGTGTTTGTCCAATATTCACCATACTTGTATATAGCCCTCTGAATCCTCTGACAACAGATACTTTGGTATCTGTGACTTTTATAGTTAATAATGTTATTATCTAGTTAATGCCTAATGGAAATTCGATAATTGACTGACAAATGAAAACCAGTACGGACTCAAAATTTAGAAAATTTCGTAAGAGAAACATGTAGGGACGCACAAAACATAAGCTGTTTATAGTACCTAACAGGCTGTACCACAGTGAATAGTTGAAGTCAACACTTATCAAAGTTGCTTTATAATGACTTCATGTAAGTAATATCTCATGTAATTACAACGTGCAGATGCCGATGCATTATTAAGATAGTCTGTTACATTCAAATGCCATCCCGACGAGTACTTAACTTACTTGTTCAGTAGACTTTTTATCAGTAGGAAATTGATAGTGAAATATGAAATATTTGCTTGCATCTACATTTACCTAATTCATTTATTTCTCCAACACCATTTTATTAAAATTTAGTTTTTACTTAACCTCCGTAAAACATTTCCTAAAACCCCGTAGAAAATATGTTCAAAGCATTCTCATAACAAACAATCCTCCTTTTTACCGTCGCTCCTAATCCGTTCCCGACTTTAACTCATACAATCACGGTGATACTTCCTCTTGACATGGAGCTGTATCTAGACGTTGTTCATATCAGTTCATATTTTATGAATCAACTTTCTTGTTACCAAACTCAACAAGAGTCACGTATTTGCGAACAAAACCCATGTTGTGACAGTTTTTGTCCATCTAAAAAACCGGAAGTATCTTATTTATTGTAAAAGTCAAATCGTTCACTGAATGTGAATCTCTTGTATTCAATGAGACAATAAAACTTCATCTGGTCTTTTGGGAAAACATGACAGGCAATGCGAAATGGGCATCTTGTCTGTAGAAAACAAGACACTAACTAAATAATCAATTGTCTCTAGAGAGATAGAAGGCCGCGCAAGTGCAAGGAAGCATTAGCTCTGCAGAAACGGGGAAAATTGATATGGTGGTAAAGAAACATATCATTTATGTGCCCTTTTGTTAGGAAGACATCACATTTCAGGAATAGGAGCGCCATTCTGAAGATTGTCGTTGTTGTTGTTGTGCAATAGTTGTTTTACGCCCCATTGTAGAATGTCTCATTCATATGATAAAAAGGTGAGCGTCGATGAAGATTTAAAAGCTTGGTTTATGCTAAGCACTTGACAGGCCGCCGTGATCGATTGGTTAGCGTGTTCGATTTCGAATCGATAGGGTTCGGGGTTCGAATCCGCGCAGCGCCACGCTGCGGTTGGCCGCCCCTTTCTTTCGGATGAGACAGTAAAACCGAGGCCCCGTGTCACAGTGAGTGTTGGCACACTAAAGAACCCTCCCTGCTCTACGGTCAAAAGTGCCAAACATAGGCAAAATTTGTCGCCTTCACCGGCACACGCTGATGTCTACATATAAGTGAAATATTCTTGAGTGGGACGTTAAACAACAACCCAACAACAACATGCTTAGGACTTATTGCAATTGGCAATCACTAAGAATTCAGATGTGACATAAGACCTCGGGGTTTAATATGTTCTATCAAAATTCTCTTCCAATGCAATGCCGAGTGTTAAGACGTGTAACACGCAGAATCTGGACTGCTGGAGACAGAAATATATGGTTTGTCCTTTTGATTTTTAATGGAATCCGAGGTATCATGTCACGTGGGTGTCTACATATTAGAAATCCCTTTTGGCTTCCTGCTCAATGGTCATTAGGGTAGCATATTCCAAAATACAATTCCCCTCATTGTCATTCGATGACGTTTTTGATGCGCTCTTTGGCAGCAGTTAAACAAAATTTTTAAAAATCTTATTTGATATGAAAACACTTCATTTGCATCTTCTTAACACTTTTTATACCCATTATATAATGACATACACTCCTTTCTTACATGGTTTAAATTTATTGGTCAGAGAACCTTTTTTTATTTTATTTATTGATAAAATAAATTGATAAAAATACAAAAATATGTAAACGTTTCGACATTGTAAAGATTGGACAAAACAGTTTCTTTGTTTTTCATGTTTCTCTTTAACTTTGTTCCCCTACAAACTTCCCCTTTTTTTATTCCAATAATGACTGAGACGAAATCGAACGATACTGATATTCAGTCTTTGTGAAACAGTATTCTATTAAAATACACTGTTATAAATTATCTCAAGGACTCTTTGCAACAATCTAAAAAGCACTTTTTTTTTAAATTTTGCATTGTTTTGTAATTTTAGTGGTCCTATTTTACCCGTAAATTATTCAAAATCTGTCGTATTGGCGTTATAAAGATTGACGCAAACTACAGTGTAACCTGCCTTAGCGACCCACTGAATTAAAGAATTACCTGTCTTATGTGACCTAAATTTTGGTTCCCAAAATAGGTGTTTTCTATATAAATCATCTGAATTAAGAGACCACCTGTCATATGCGACCCTTTTTGCTCCTTCCCTTGAATGGTCTCTTAAAACAGGTTAGACTGTAACTTAATTTTGACTTCTGGTTTAGATAGGTCCCTAAGGTTTGACTGTCTAAAGTGAAGGTCGATGAAGTGGTTGAGATGTACATTTGAATTAAATCCCCATAGAAGTAAGTCGGTGCCATAAAGCCCATTATTTCTGCAAGACGATATTTTTGCGATATTGCTAGTGAAAGGTTACTTTTTTTTTAGTTCTGAGCACAAAATTTATATGTGATTGAATGATGTCAAAATAACCTCGATTTGTCGGGAAGTTCGAAATTTCATTTCGAATATATTTTCGTTATTTTTTTTCATATTCATTACCTACAGAATAAAACTAATTTTTTATGCCAATACCTAACTTTTCTCGATAGTGATGATAATTAATATCCGTTTAATGGACGTGTGAACCCCAATATTTATATTAGGCGGCATTTGCAAATCTTCCTATCATAGAAAAAGCATTTTTGCAATGAAACTATTTATGATACTGATGCCATTGTGAAAATATGTAGAAAACATTGTTACTGTCACGAACCACTTAATAAAGACCAGGTGACGAAAATTGGTGGGATAAAGTATGTTGTTTATTTTATTTCATTATAGGCATACATGCATTTTCATTATAGAGTCTCAATACTGGGTATAATTCAGTAAGAGTCATACATTATGGTGACAATGTATTATTGTATAGCACACAACATGAAATATCAACTCTGTCTCTCTTTCTCTTATCTGTAGAATTAACTTTCAAATTTAATTTCAAATTAAATCAAAGCGATTCTTCTTTATATTAAGGTCGTCAATATTCAGACTTACCACATTCATGCGGACTTAAACTTTCGAAGAATTCTAGATCGTAACTTTTCTGCTCATGGAGACAAAATGCATAATTGGATATTCGGTAAGAGGATGATGGGACTTTTTTTTCCATCGAAGGCAAACGTTGACAAGATCGTATAACACTGATCTAAGGATAGCAAATAGTGATATTATATATTTGTAAGGTTAAGATACCAAGGCAACTTCGTTTGATATGGCTAAAATGAGGGATGCTAGTACCAGTATTGTTATAGGTTTAAAAGCTTAATTTTTATTTTGTTTACAACGGTTATCAAACAAGATTTATTGACTTATATAAATGTCTATAGTTTGCTCTAATGTCGCGTGCGGGGGTCCTTTCTTTTGGAGAAAACCGGATTACCCGGTGAAAACCCACCTGTCCGAGTTGGCGACCACGAAAACATCTCAAATACTCCTCCCTTAGACCCGAGGCTCGAACTAGAGGCGCATTGTTGAGAAAGAAGCGCGCCAACCACTACGCTACTCAGACACCCTTAATTGTTATATAGGTTAATGCATTGGTTCCTAACATGATGAGTCCCACTTTCCTGTCTACTTCTGTCTTCACGCTGAAGAGTTCTACAAAGGGACCGAATCTCAAACGATATGTTGTTCCTCTTTTTGAAATAATCCTTGGCACTCCTGCATTTTCACTCATTAACATAACAACACCATTACGTGCTTCACTTGAAGCAACATATTTTGAGGAAGATGTAGGACAGGCTCATCTAAATTCCGCATGTTCTGCTCCATTTCCAAGTACGCAGTTTACTATTATTGATCGCCGTATGCACATGTGTTGTGCCATAACAGAATGTGATATTCGTAAGTGCACATTTGTATAATGGTCTTATTGCACGTCCTACGGAACCCACAGAAACATCATAAAACTGATACTCGGTTGGCGGAATGGCAGATTAATTTCACTTCAACTTTTTGTTATGCCTTCATATTGATCAATAAAAATGCAGTATCTGCTTATTCAGAAAATTATATTTCTTGCCTTAACATGTATGCAGTTCTCTGTCACGTTTATGCCGTTATAAAGCATTTTTATTAGAGTTTGAGAAAAAAAGAACTGGGAATTGCGATACTTTTGCTGGTGTGTTGTGAAGCCTTGGTTAGAGGACTGGTTCGGTTCTTTGGCGAAGGGCTCAACTTCACGCAACGAAATGGTAGGTTCGAACATCGGCGGAGACGACTTGGTCTTCCCGCCCTTCGAGTCACAGAGTAAATATTTAGATCCCGGTCCAAATAGATGTCTATAGTCTATAGTCTATAGGCCAAAGTTGGAAGCTCTTCGCTAGTATGTGATGATGGTTCAACATTATTTAAAGATTCTTAAGTGGAAAAACTAATCATCGAAAGCTAGAGAATATATATTTATTGTCCTAATCACGTAATTAATTTTTGTAAGATTTTTGCCGTCAAAATGTATTTAATTCGGGGCAGAAGTACAGAATAATTTTAGATGTTTGTCGGTGAAGTTTCAGGCGAATTCGAAGGTTAGAAAATTAGGTTTTTAAGATAAGATTTGTAGAAATATAGTTGTTTTTCAAAATTCAGATAAGGTACTGATAATTGAAAAATGTTTCAAAATATTGTTTAGAAGCAAGAATTTTTCCAAATAAACTCCTTCTGAAATAGACATAATAGGCAATGTTCGATTCATCGAGTAAAAGTATAATATGATTTCACTATTTTTTATTCAATAAATTAATAGATTAAAAACAATAAAAAAGAAATAGAAACGGGATGGGATTCAAGTTATCACAATATTGTTAGTGCCTTCTCCATACAATTTATATCACTTAAGATGTCAAGAATGGCGCATCAAATAAAGAACTGTACAAATACGTGTGAATTCACACTTAAATGAAAACACCAACTTTAATTTACAGAGAAGAAGATAATTTAATATATATATTCAACAAATAATGTAGATAAATAATAATAAAATAACCTGCTTGATACGAAGATGAACTTTTTCTGATATCATCCTTTAAACGTGAGGCAACGAATTATTGTATTATCTTAATTTTAACACATCTACAAAAACATACACACGTATTTAGTTTATGAATATATATCTGTACTTTAACACAAAAACGTGCTTTAAGCAAACATCCAAACTTCCTAAAAACACTTTGTTGTCTTCTCTTTAAAGACTGGGTTTGTTTATCTTGCTTTACAGGATTTTCTATATCAATTATCGAAATGACCAGATATGGTTGTGATATTTTACCTAGATAATTAATTTTTTGCTTTTATAGCTATATGAAAATCGATTTAAACAGTTCGTAAAAGGGACCATTTAAACTTCAAAGGTGTCTTGAACCTTTGAATTTGATTGAACACTACTGCTGGTAAATACATAACTCAGTAGTATTCATACCGTCCTAGACACGATGGTTTCTTGTCTCACTCCCGGTTTTTTAAGTGGGGTTCGTGTTAATCTATTTTTAGTTATAAGTGTATTTGTGTATTTCTGTTTGTAATNNTTCTATTTGGAATGCCCCTTGGTATCTTCTATTTCACCCATTTTATTAGGATGGGACAATGAGTGACGAGTATTGAACTTTTGCATGAAACGAAATCTCCGGATATTTTCTACTTCAACAGCGATGTCCCATTTAAATGCCGCCGATAGATTGCCCTCATTGGTATTACAGTTATAATATCTTAACTGATTTTTTTTTTAAACTTATCACATTCTATTCCTTTGATTAATTATATAATTATTGAAAGATCCATCAAAGAAGCTTAGTAAACCAAAACAGTTATTAAAACATAACAGTATTAGACTTCCTGGACTCTGGCTTCAGTATATAGTTCTAATCGATCAATTCAAATGATTTCCCGATGATATCTGATGTAAACGTCATCTATATATCTAAGTTTACAAACAATATAAAATATTAGACTTCCTTGACTACATTAAAAAGAATGCACCCAACAGTATCCCGGTGTTAATCCAGGATGTATTTCTAACCATTTAGAATCTTTTTCCTTTTGATAATTGATGCTGTTTTAATTGGTACATTTATGTATCTCAGTGTACATAATTATGCTGTAAAACATTTCAAGATTTGACTTCCTTGAGTACACCTAAAAACACTAGCCAATGCACGTCCCGCTTCATGCTTCCTCCAGGATGCATTTGTAATCAGTTCATTCAGTAGGCGCTTTCATCTATACAACAAGGTTTCTCTTTGAGTTATCGTTCCGCGTGATTCATTAATCGTGACACTGAAGAGGGAAATCAAACCATGGTCGTCTGCGTTCCGCAAGTTACGTCACTTGATGTTAACGAGATAACCATGTAATAACTCATCCTTGATAGTATGCGTTTGGTGGGGTAATCCTGACGTAAATGTCAATATAGATTCAAGCTTAAGTTATTAGAAAGCAAAAAAAATGATAATGTTCTATGCAAATGTGTAGTAATCAATTTCTCTCGTTGCTGTTTTGTTCCATTCATTGTTTTTGAATGATTGATTGAGAAAGCACCACAAATGTACGATGAATTTGTAATTGGTATTTGTAATTGATAGGAAATTCATTAAAACATTTCCCAGAGAGCATTTGAGTTTAGTTTATAAAAACCTGTTGAAAAGTAAATGAGGTTCTTGATTAGGGAGTTGGGATGTGTAGTGGATGGGTATTGAAACTTCCGTATTCTGAAAACAGGGGGGGGGGGGATGTACGTTTTTAAATTAATCCCGCAAAGTATATATTATTATCGCATATACTTCAGAAAATCTTCTACGGAACACTTGTAATGAACGGAGCAGGCTGGTGGGGGACTGCCGACTCACTTCAGACACCTGATGCCGTCCTTTTCCGAAACATGGGGCTTTTTTTCAAGTTGAGACCAATCTCATCTTAGTATTAAATAGAAATCAGCGATTTAATACACCATTGAATTTTATGTTTTTATTTGTTTTTGTTGTTGTTGTTTTATTGTTGTTTAACGTCTCACTCAAGAACATTTCACTCTTGTCTTATGGAGACGTCACCGTGTGCCGGTGAAAGGCGACACATTTTGCCTATGCTCAGCACTGATGGCCGTAGAGCAAGGAGGGTTCTTTAACGTGCCAACACCTACTGTGAGACGGGACCTCAGTTTTTACTGTCTCATCCGAAAGACAGGGACGGCCAACCGCAGCATGGCGCTGGGCGGATTCGAACCCCGGATCTTCCGATTCGAAGTCGAAAAAGCTAACCGCTCGACCACAGCGGCCCCGTTTTTATTTGTTATCACATGAAAATAAATGCACTTCTTTATCAGAAATTATCGTGGACTCTGGAGCCAAATTCAGAAGATTGATCTCAGCTTTTGGTTTTTTAACGTTGGTGCTGGAAGGGTAAAAATATCTATACATGGTAGTTAGTAGATGACCCTGTTAACATCGTATACCCAGTCTAGCCGGATTCCTAGGTCAGTTCAGATACCGATAATTTCAAGTATGACTCAGTCAATTAAGAGCCTAGCAAAAAAGTCAAATTCAATTAAAGAAATAAGTTCCTGAAAACAGACAGAAAAATGACATTTTTTAGTGTCTGAACTTAGTATAGTCTCGATTTATTATGTTTGCAATATGTTTAAAGTACAAATGCATTCGACCTAGATGGTTTTCTCCAAAGCTGCAAATGAAAGTCCATACGTCACAGTAGGTTTTCGTACATAAAAAAATCCATCACTAAATGCCAAGCACATGTACATGTAATAATTTGAAGACCATCATCGATGAAGTATGTATATGAATGAAATATTTCAAGAGGGGTGTTGGACAACAGCACAAGAAGCAACTTTCCAAAAAATAAAACTCATTCTTACGGTAAATAGAATGAATATGTGATATTATTCAGATTTTTGTAAAATTGCTAGTAACTTAAATCCTTGCAACCAAGTTTCGTGTAATTGCAGCTATTTGGAATCATGGAAGTATATTTAAAGCTTTTCGTTGTAAGTTTTATTTATCTAATTCAATTTAATTTTCCTTAAATACTTGATGTAAACTTTCCAATTTCCAATTTTGTCGTACATTTTAAAAAGAAAATTTCAGAGCACATGAAATATTCTTATCTCTCCAACTGTATATGGGTACAGAAAGATATGGTAGCAATCACCTTCGATTGATTAACGGTCAAAGACCATTTACTTTGAAAATTTCTCATCATTATTGAAAAAATTTGTGGAATTAATATTATATACAACATACTAAATAAACTTTTATCTTAACGCAAAAGAATAAATTGTGAGTTCTAAATTCCATGCATATACAGTGAGTTACCGTTGATGCATTCATTTTCAAATAAGTTTACGATAAACATTATTTGATGTATAAATTTGAAAAAACTCATTTTTCAAGAGAGAGCGCAAAATTGGTAGTACGAACCCTCTGCATTTTTCCAAAGAGTAGATGCTTTTCTTCATCTGTGTCATTCCCATTTCAAACTGTATTCGATGGATCATGATGTTGGTCATTTAAAAGCATACTTTAGCCAACATCATATCTGACAATAGAAAAAAATATTTTGTGACAAAATGTAATATCGTCTCCTGTAAATGCGTGTTAATAACAATTAAATCTACTAGTAATAAGATGAAGGTAGAAAATGAAGTTATCACGTTTTTCCAGTGAGTGAGATATACAAACAATAATAATCTATAGAAAATCAAATTTTAAACTTTCGCATTTTGCACTGTCATAAGCTTCGTAATATATTGTTTTTACTAGAATATTCCGAATATTCGCGACATCGTAAATTTACGAGGATAGATCCAAAGAACAAAGACTTTTTTGTGTGTGTTGCAACTATATATAAGATTAGATTTAAGATATATGATAGAGGATTTTTATTTAGAGAAGGAATTTTCATGAACCTGCGTAAATGTTCTCGGGTTTACAATAACATAGCATACTGTTACCCAGTAAGTGTTAGTTTTGTTTTTATTTTCTTAATTTTGTTAGACGAGAAAACGAGTTTAAAATAAAATTGAAATATTCAAGCTGCAAAAATGTAGCATTAATTTTCATAAAGTTATGTAAATTATGGACGAATTTTAGACCTGTTGCATATGCTTTCTGTTGTAAACGTGCAAAAATGACCGGGGCGAAATTTTCCATGTGAAGTTTTCTGAAATTAACGTTTTTGAATATATTTGTAGGTCATATTTTTCTTTTTCATTATCCTACTTTAAGATGATATAACACAGAATGCTACAGGAAATCTACACAAGTGAGTACATAGCGTTAACTGAGCACTGGCATATGCAATAATTGCATGCATCAATATATCGTGATGGTGAAAGACTAAATAAGTAAGCGCAGCATTTTACATGTCAATGTTTCATTGGTTGATTCTATAATGAATCAATCTGTTTTATACTTCCTATTCATGGTTTGTGATCTTTGCGTGTAAGTACTTCATCCATACAACCTGTGTGAACACGCAAAAGGCGAAACTACACGAGTACGGCTTCTGTGTTATAGTAGTAGTGTTCCACATTTTATGTCATCAAGACTAATGTATTTTGATAACGTCAGTAATTTTCTCACCTGGTTAAGAGGAGGCGACTTTTTTTCTAGAATTATGTCAAGTTGTCAGATAAAGCCTAAATTAACTAAAGATATTTACTCTTTGTCATGTCATCTTCATAACGCTAGTGAAGTGCTTAATTGTATATATGCACTATTAGATAAATGTCTTTGAATGTCATACGCGGCCTCTCATTTTTGTGATACTTTACTGTCACAAGTGTATCTATCACACTCCAATGCGTCTCTTTCTGACAAGTCCTTTACTATCAAATCAATAGCAAAGAGATAAGAGGCTACTAGATATTGACTTGTAAAGATGAAGTGATCAAATCAAATGCGGATTAGTAGGACATTTACAAGAAACACTGCAAAAATCTTAACGCCTATCACATTAATTTTTGTTTTAACACTATTTGACTTAGATTGTTATTTGCAAATTAAATTTATAGTAGGTGTTTTATAAAAATGATACAGTCAAACCTGTTTTAAAAGATCATCCATGGGAAGGAGCAAAAAGGGTCACATATTACAGGTGGTCTCTTCATTCAGGTGATTAATTTAGGAAAATCCCATTTTTGAAACCACTCATTTCGGTCACATAAGAATAAGAGTATAAATGACTAAAATTCATAATTCGGCTGGCTTTTTATTCATTTTATCAATTTTATTTCTCAGAATACATTTTAATATTCTCCTCGGTTTTATTTTACTCATTTTAAGTATTTGCTCTGTTTACACATTTGTAGATTTTCTATTTCATGGCAAATTAAAAGGTGTTGACACTTGCGTCATTTAACACCTTCGTTTATCTTCAATAAATCCGTATTTATCATTATCGAACATTTTTTATGAATCTGAACTGTCGGGGGAATGTCTAAGACAAGACAATTTTCAAATTGATGTTCATCATCAGAGAGACATTTTCTGTTTTTCATCTATAATTCTGTATGAATTTAAAAAATGATTAAGGTGTATTCTTCGCCAATAACCCACTGGTTCACGACATTAAGGAGATTATTATATTCATGAGAGGATGATATTGCATATTTTCACCCCGAGGATGCATTGTTGATCGAAGCGAAGGTTGAGGTTGACAGTGTATTCAGAGGGATGAAAATATGCAATATCACCCTCTCATGAATGTAATAATTATTTTTTTATACCGAGTGTCATAATTTTAACTTTGCTTTCCATTATGGCATTCCGAATTAGATTATTGTTCACTCGACATTCATCTAGAACAGACAAAGTTTTATATATACGCCCGTTTTGACGTAATACGTCATTGACACAATTCTGATGACGAATGATGTGCGCATTTGAATGTCGATGCATGTGGCATTTTTGGAGTGTCACCCTGGTCTCTTAATCTTTGTAAAACGAGTGGTTGACATTCAAAATTGGCGCATGACTCTAACCCAATCAGATTACGGGATTCTAACAGAAGGTATAATACTAAGGAGATATTATTTCAAAGGAAGACTCGTCATTCTTTACTTGGGTATTTTTTCTGATAACGATTATCCCGTTATTCTTTCCACCCTCCTTATATTGCCTAGCATTGCACATGCATAACCTCGTAATATCAATTTATCTTCATTGATATTTGTCTAATGAAAAGTTTGATGTATTTTGGGAAATGGGCATCACATTTCAAAATATTTGATTATTTTGATGTTGCTTTGTTAGGAAAATCAGTGACGTTCATCATAGCAGGTGAAACGTATTTTTCGTTTCACGGTTTATTGCTGTTCCTTACCTTAATTTTTTCATGCATAAATTGGCATTTAGATCTACAGAAGAGTCGGCAAAGAATCAGCTTAAAGCCAATTCAGTGTTATAACGAAGAGGAATAAAATCCCCGAAAAGAATTGCTATTTATCTATTTATGTAGTAAATTCTGATAAACGAAGGATGCATATAACGAAATCAAAAGTTAATCCCCTTTGACTTCGTTATAGACCAATTCAACTGTAGTTTTTTCGGAAGAGTTCGAATGAATAGCCATACTCTCTCTCTCTCTCTCTCTCTCTCTCTCTCTCTCTCTCTCTCTCTCTCATAGAATTACAAGCGATATTACGGTGTTGCACCTTGTCTACACGAATTTTACCTCAGGACATTATTTCTGTTTCAAAGTGTACTTCAGTGCATGTTTTTCTACAACAGCTCTTCATTTTCAAACATAACAGTGCAATGTGATTAACAGCTTTGAACCGGAAACACGTGCCGTTGATAACCACGATTTCGATATCATTTTACACAAGATCTAGAACTCCATACGAGTTCCAATTATAAACACATCTGTAGGAAGACTAGGAGTTCGATACACTTGATTAATGTTTGGATGCGACTGATCGATTGAACTTATTCTTTGTCTAGCAGAGATTATTCGTTCTATTCCTTTCAAATTCATTTGCTTACGATGTATAAGGCACGTGACTTTTCCATCCAGATTAGTATCTGTCCAATCTAATGCGCCAAGTGCTATCGAATTCCGACGCTGAGCTTAATCTACATACTCTTTCTATACAAATGAGTAGAAATTAAAATTAAATCATGGCTTTTATTGTGGAACAGGTTCCTGTTTGATAATTTTCACACACACACATACACATCCCTTGGGATTTATTTGAAAAGGAAGATCGTCCACGATAATAAACTCATACTACATTGTGCTATAGATTAGTCCAGAACACAGCCATCAGCAATTCTGACATGTTGATAGATCACGTAGCCATAGTCAGACTTATGCGTGGTAAAGCTTTTCTAGAGCTCGCTCAATGAGAGTCATATCAATATTAGGTTGTCCGATTATACATAGAGTGAACTGAATATGACCATAATGAGGTATATGCATACTAAAATTGGTCTGTAGAGAAATAAGAACCATACAAATATTACCCTGTATGGTTACACCAGGCTAAACTGAATAAGATCGCAGTCAGACGTATGTGTGGATTAGTTTTTCTAGAGCCGAATGAGTACCATTTCAATATTGGGCTGCCCGAGAATACGCAAACTGAACTGCATAGTAAATTTGGATGAATGGGCCAATAGGCCGTAAGCCAATGGAATTACATTAGATTAGCTGTCTTTTCTCTCTCCATTTTGAAGTAATAATAATATATCTACAGAAGTATTGTTCGCGTAAATCATATAGGTAAAAAAAATATTGCCTGCAAATATCCTCAACATATGAAATACATAATTTGGGAACCATGCATATAAGTTACATAAGGCATGTAGTACTTGGAATCAGTTGACCGTTAAGATAAGCTAGACCGTATTACTTTTTTCTTTGTTTTCTCATTCCGAATGTATCGAGTTATTACTGATGCCGTTGAAATTTTCGCGTGAGGTTAATTTTCACAAGCTACGCATGTGAAGAAGTGTTGTTTGTGGAAATCATCTCCGCGGACCCGTCCGATAGATATGTATACACATCTAATTTGTATTTATTCTCCTAATAATAATTCAACGCAATATTGTTGTCACGTAAATTACCCCTACGCGTATTGATTGTGTAAAAACAGAGAAATTTACAACCTGCGCAAATATCCAAATTTACAGCATATCAATAAGTACTTAGTTTTGTATGTTTGGGCTTAAGTCACTCAAATTTGACAATTTCGATGCCTTTGAAATTATCATATCTTTTTAAATAATGCCGATTTGTAGGCAAAGTAAGTCTAGAATTGACAATCAAAATGTCTCTTAATGCGTTTATGTTTATTGCCGTGTGATTCTCGATATGTTAGCATGTTTAGATAATTCAAAGAATTGTTAATCAAGATTTTTTTGCGGATTGCGTTTTGCGAATGTTTAATTTCATGTCCGTGAATTTTACACTATACTTTTAAGGATATGTATGCATAGGTGAGTAATCCATATGGAATAGTATATTTAAGTTCGGGCACTCATATTCTTTAAACTTTACATTAGTAATTAAGGCTTCGGCATACGGCTGAACTTCGTTATGAAAACTACGCACGTGACTGCCTCGAAGAGGTTCCATTAGTGAAGTGGTTTGCTGCATTGATGAAGCATTTTAGAGTTACGTTAATAACAAAATTTGTCGATGGTCTTTATTGAAAGGTGATCTCTGGTGTAAGGTGACCAATGTACATCTAAATGATGCACTTCAATAGTTCTAACATTACACTTTCAGTATTTTATTGTCATACAAATTACACCCCTATAAAACCCATGTCTATATGAAGGCGAAGAAAGAATTCCTTTCAGAGTATTCAAAGATATCGGTGTCAATAGGAAAGAAACGTCATCTAGCGTTTAGTCGATAAAGGCAGACTGCCAGCCATACACATTTAATTTCTAAATGTAATGATTTATTGGGTTATATGAGCGATATAAGAGTAATAACAAAGTGATTATCTCCCATGTGTGTTTCAATCATACTTTACTTTATGGCGTTAATCTAACTGTTACGCACCGTTTTATTTCTTTTGTTTAAGTGGTCATTGATGTTAGCTTAAGTGTAGTTGTCGCAGCATTGTACCAGATAAAAACGTAACAGGTTGTGTCTCGAATTGATTGCACTGCAGTTGATGTCAATTTCTTCTGAGTCTTAACATATACATAAACTTGTGTGTGTAATGATGCTTTGGGGATTTGTATCTGTATTGTTCTACATGTTAAGACAGTAATTATTGTAATTATTCCAAATCTGACGTATACTTCTGAACAAAAACAGATCTAAATCTACGTTAAGTGTTCCCAATTTGACGTATACGTCTGGATATAAGTCATAATAAATCAGAAAAATAATACATTTTATTGAACCTGAACATCAAATTGACCTTCCATGAAGTTTGAAGTTTCCAGTTGGAAATATGCGATGGATGTGATGTGATGGAAGGTGAAGATCACACCTTCTGACACCTGGTCCCATCCCGATTTAGATTCTCATTTGCGTTTCATGCTGTAACATTTTTCACGACCAACCAGACCAACGTACAGAAAACGAAAGGGGCAGGAAGTTGACCTTTCCCGTACATCTGGTCTCACTCATTTTGTCACTTTTGTTCTTCTCAACGTTATCTATATTTTTCAATCTCTTTGTTTTTCCTGGTTTTGTATGTCTTTCCAATTTAATACTTTTGTCCGTCAAACTTACAATTTATTTTTAATATTGGTTCAATACTAAGGGATAAGTTATTGTATTGGGGTGATTCTTACTCCGGGCACCTTGACCGTTAAGTTAAGGATTAGCAGTTGTATTTATAATTGTAGACTTGTCTTATTTTTAGGACTTTTATTTCGAATATCCTTTGGTACTTGCAAAGGCGTTGCAACTATAGATAACGATAGTGGAACTTAAGAAATGATACACCATACTGGTTCTTTGTACTTTTATCCGTTGAAGCAATCTGCCGTGATGAATACTTACTGAGATAAAATCAAATTTACTAAAATCAATCTGTTTGTGGACGTTGTTTAAGAGCAAGATGGCTACTTAAAGAGTAAAAGAGGAACAGCAGGTCTAGCCAATAAGTTTTAGAGATAAAGATAGAGTAATTGATCGACCTGAGAAAAGTTCGATTCTTACTACGTGTTAAGTTGCCAGTAGTTGCTATTTTCGTTGATTTATTCAATGTTCACAAAAAAAAAATCTATTGGACATTACAGTCATTGCTATCGACCCTGACGCTACCATTTGTAGAAACATTAAACCGAAAGGTTTACAGACATTTTTAATGTCATGACATTCAATGACAATTCTCTCTTTGTTCTCCTTCCTTTCCATGACCTCTTTTGGGTCTTTGTTCGTTACCTGAGATCATTGAGCATTGTCGAGTCGGTCTCATTTTTGTGGTTTTATATTCAGAATGATTTGTAACCTTCGTTCGAAATAAATATCAACCTTGGCAAAGGAATAGTTGCAACTTTTATTGACGACTTTTTGGCTCAGATTCGAACTCTCTAAACCCCATGTTCAGGAGGCGAACTTTTCAACCTGTATACTTTCAACTTAGCGGTCTAAACAATGTATTTTCCCTGAAATGTTACGGTTTCATTCCCCTTGATTGCTTTAGTGACAATGTTACGACAGAAAGGGAGAACGTCATATGGTTGTTGTTGTTGTATTGTTGTTAAACGTCCCACTCAAGAATTTCAATCATGTGGAGACGTCAACCTTCTGTCGGTGAAGTTAAAAATTTTGCTTATGTTCGGCACTTATGGTCGTGGAGAAGGGAGGGTTCTTTAACGTGCCAACACCTACTGTGACACGGGACCTCGGTTTTTACTGTCTCATCCGAAAGACAGGGGCGGTCAACCGCAGCATTGCGCTGCGCGGATTCGAACCCCAGACTCTCCGATTCGAAGTCGAACATGCTAACCACTCGGCTACGGCCCACCGAGAACGTCATATAAGTGAAAGATTTATGAGTTTGACATTTAACAACAATACAATACAGAAAGAAACTGTTACATGTGTCGCATACACTTTTTTCCTTTCTGTGGCATTGAGAGATCATTCTATATAGTTTATTTAATTATACGTACGTGTACGGCTATATCTCAGTGTCAGCATCACCTGTTACCAGTGATCATAATTGGCGCTAAATGCCTTTCCATGTAAATGAATTATAAAAGACTATAAAGGAAACCTGAACATAACGCAACCATGTTCGCTGTGAGGATAACGAGAAGTGATGAGACACTCAAACGTATTGAAATATTATACCCCTTTACATATTTAAATAAACTGGAAATTCGTTTTATCACAGGTAGACATTAATGTTCTAGGTACATGTAAAGGCTTGGATTTTGAGAGAAAAAACAATCTCCTTTACTCCGTTTTACATTTAGAACCATAAGAAATAAAACGGGGAAGAAGATTACATAAGTATGTAGCCTTGATCTTGATGTATTCCTTTTGGTGCCTAGCAGTCTGAGAGATAGTTCCATCCTTTTTAATCTACAGGAAAAAAGCACATTTCAGTTCACGTGAAATTTCCAAGCACAAACTGTAACTTTACATACACGCGCCTTTAATGTTTTCCGATAAACGTTACAATATGTGCACCTCGTTATTTTTGTTTTTTGCTCATAAGAAATAAAGTAACTATTCCAAAAAGGCATAAGATATAAGAACGCTATGATATGTGACTTTTTATCTCAACTTCGGTATGTATCCGGAAGACCAGGTAATTGAATTTGATCTACTTTGTGATAAATTGATTTGGTTTTTGCTTTTGTTGATTTCATGTGTTATTTCCTGACTTTTAAGCAAATACATGCACATGAACGTGTGTGTATATTTGATCCTCGCTAAACGACCCCCCCCCCCCTCAACCGGGTCAGCACCTTACATTAATGACCATCACATTGAATCCACCTGTCATTATCATAGGGAATTTCATAATAACTATCTTCTTACCAGGGGAATTCTCTGATACATCAGGCAAGTTTTAACCGGACAACTAAGCAATGTTATATAATTTCTATTGCAGATAGAAGACTACAATATCATTACTTTAACAAATATTTTTCATACCTGTCCAAGTTACTTTTGGCTAATTTGCTCACCTGATGAAATAATTTGTATTACCTAAGCAACATCCTTAGGGCAGACATGCGATGGGGCGATACTTTGAATTATGATTATTTCAAATTAAGCCGGATTTCAATATGCAATCAACCACGCCTATGTTGAAAAAGGGAAAGGAGCTTGTCATTCCAATAAACAGGGTTTAAAAATAACCGAGTTCAAAATGTTATAAGGTAAATTAGGCGGGAAGTTAAAATCACTTCAAATTAAGTGGAATTTCAATATATCGAGGTTCAAAATAAATGGCTTCCATTGCAACCATGGCTCAATGTATGTAAGTTCCGCTGTAGTTCGTGTTATTTTTCCCAACATATGTATTCTAAAACTGAAATCACAATTACCACAATTGTTACCTGTTCCTTATCCCATCGGCAAGTATTAGGCATTATTTGGATTACGGTTAATAATGAACATATAACCTTTTTCATCATTTGATGGCGGCCAAGGTAAATAAGTAAAGGTGAGAAACCAGTTTTTCTCACCCGGACAGAGAAATCCATCAATATACCTGTTCTGAGATATCTCTGACCCTCGTGCGAGCCTCTTCGTGGATTGCAAATCTTTTACACTCGGGTGAGATTTCTCCGTCTCTGTACAAAGTGGTGATAGATTCTGTTTGTCAAACGTATCCAATTTACACAAAGAGATAGACCTATGACCTATCGCTAGTAATCTGGCAAACTTTCTAACCATGTGCTAGAGTACAATTATTATAAGTCGAGGTACGGCCATTACAGATATTGGTTCCTAATAAATATAATACACGTAATGACATTGTCGTAAAGCACGCTATTGATTTCTGATATGGTGCAGGCTACAGCATACATAGCATGAGTGCACAAAAGCCGTACACGTTAACAGAATCAAAAATAGGGAGTAAACGTGAATTGGTGACATTGGTTCGACTAAACCCTTATTGACTGTGTATTTAGCATTAACATTATTTGAGTTTATTTTCATTCCCGCAATAGCTGATTTTGATTGTATTAATAAATTGTTTTAAAGTCGTTGCAGCAAAAACATTTCAATTGCATATAGCGGTAATCCAATTACTGTTTTTTTTAATTTCATGAAGAGTCTGTTCGACACAGCTGTATTTACATGTAAATTTGGCCTCCTAGCTAATGTTATCATTATTGTGGGTCAATCAAAAATCTACTTTTTATACGAGTACACACCAAAATGTTTCAGATTTATTTTTAGTTTATGTCTTTCAAGTTTTTATTGGATAATATAAAATTTCAAAACGGACAAGAAAGTACAATTGCTAACTTTAAATGGCATCATTGACAAAGACATGGAAACTTCCGTTTGGGCAATATTTACAATTTTCCCTAGAGATCAGTACAAAGAATTAACAGATGACCACCATGGTAGAACCGTCATAACCTTTAATGCCCACTGGTCATAGAAGTATTGATTCAGCTGTCATTATTTGCCAGAGGCTTATTGTAATTTCCGTGACGCTTTCTGAAATTAAAGCCATAACGCTATGTAGCACTTTCCCGATAGAAGTCATTTACAAAGAAAAGATTCTGAATATTTCATTTGCAGTTGTATGAAGGTGTTTCATCCTCATATGGTGGAATAAAAGAAATTTATTCAGAGTACTTGTCGTTGTAATCGACTTTCGTCCATCACCGAAGCACTCTAGAGACAGAGCTGGTGGCAAATAGTAATATACGGAGTCTTAAACGGATTGGGTTAAGTACTCTTGGACGGAACGCTCTCCGGTTTGTTGTGTCGGTTAGAGAGGAAATGACTAGGAAAACTTACCCTATATAGTAATAGACCGTCATGTGACATTTAGGTTATAGAGTTTGTCCCGTGCTGGGATGAGCTCTGGTTTGAATCTGGTTCCTAAACGCGACAAGCTTAACTCTTTAATATTTTGTAAACCAATAGTTCCCCTAACGCTCGTCATTGAAAGTGAATATTAATTCGGGTTTAGGGTAAGACCATAAAAACTGAGAAACTGTGCCTAAGTGGTGAAAATCGCCCACTTCTCAAAAGAGCCTAGTCTCAAAAGAACAATGTTTAGTAAAAAAAAAAAAACGTATACTGCTATATTAGAATTTTTCATACGGGAGATTTTTACTCTCGAATGTCAAAAAACACAAATCAGCATCTTAGTAACATGTCTATTTTTCTTTCTTTCTTTCTTTTTTGCTACGACCTCCTGTTTTGACTGGGGTTTTTTTTTGTATAGGATTTTGAAATGTAAAAGTAACGAACAGTGATTAATCTATCACTCCTATAAGGATTACAAAATAATGAATTGAGTAATCACTGTACCTTGGTAGTACCAGATGTGGGATCAGGTGTCTAGGAGGAGTAAATATCGCCTGCAGACCGGTCACACCCGCCGTAAACCATATACATGTATGTTATATATTAGTTAATGGAGTAATTGTTAGTCAAAATCAATGTGTACAAAACAGCATGACAGTCAGTATGAAACACGATAGACAGCATCAGACCCAATGACTGATATTGAGGTTTTATTGGCAAAGTAGAACGCTATGAAAATATATAGAATATGCAAAATGCTTACGTTAAACGAGACTGTTGGAACCCCTTGTGAAAAGAAACGGAAATATCCTCTCAACAAAGCCAAGTTTAACCTGTCTCCTTATGCCAATGGAAAATTTTGCATACATGCAATCATTACAGTCTGCACTGACAGAACATCGCCAAGATGTAATGAAATAATGTTTGATATTGTATAGAGAAACCCATTTAAGTAGGATACATAACATGCATTTGCAAACTGTTTCTGCGTGATACAGCAAATGAAAATAATTCGCGGGCATGAGAAACCAAGTAACTGAAAAGAAGGTAGAAACATGTTGGTTATTTTTTATTTCGTCTTTGAAGAAAACGGATTTCCAGGAAATGAACCGACAGTTCTTCATTGTATTTGTATTGCACATGTACAACATCCATAGAAGGCATTCAGTCATCCGTCTGTCTGCAGATAAAAATACCTTCTTTAGAATTATTTTCAGCCATACAAATATAGATATGCGAGTGAGAAAGTAGAAAACTTTAGGTTTCTCTTTATGCATTTCGCATAAAATGTAGAATTTTTTAGGAGATTTAAAGGAAAATACCGCAGCGTTATATGGGGAAAGCGGAAATCGAAGATCTGTCGTCTGCGCTAAGGCGTGCCGAAACATTATCATTTTGCTTGTGCACATTTTACAACAAGGGCAATAATTTCTGGCCCTAACCCTAGATAAATTAAATTCCATATCATTTCTATTGTCTTCCTTGTTAAAGTAGTAAAATTATGTGAAAATTTGTTCCTGTAGATAAGGTCCCATGCAACAGTGAGTGTCGACATTGTCAAATTCCCTCACTGCTCTATGGTCGTAAGCGCAGAACACAAGGCAAAATTTTCGACCTGCAATGGCACCGGTTACCTCTAAATATCAGTGAAAAGTTCTTGTGTGGGGCGCTCAACATCCAACCACGTTCCGGTATAGCGTGTGACGTCACGATTGTAAGGTTTCGAGATGTCCAATCATCTTGGACAGTAGTGTTAACGTAGATCATTCTGTTCAGGGTGATAGATTTATATACTATGTATAAGATGAGGTAGTATTTAGCACAGTAGTAGTCAATGCGAATTCAGTAAATCATAATGTAAAATGATGATACGTTAAAAAAGATAAATTCTTACAATCGGAATTGGATGCTAAGTACCCATGAGAAACATATTTTTGATGTAGATTTCAGACGTGTCACAGCGAATCTGAAGGGAAAATGATAGAAAGATGGACAAACTCAGATGAAAACATGGATGATTCCTCCTCTTTGGCACCTGATCCCTTCTATGTATTTTCATAGGTTCGACTATGGACGATATTCACCGAACTTGTATTTCTCTAAAAAGAAATGGAAAGAAACGGAATACTGCTATTTCGTAACTGAATATCCTAGGATCGATAATATGCATTTGTTTTTATAGGTGACACAGTATCAATTTCTGCTAGTACAAAAGTTACACAGCAGATCTAGGGTAAAACATTCACTGCCTGTGATTTAAGATATTCTGAAATACGACAAGGCGGTGTTAAGATATTTAGTAGACCATATGCGTAGCTAAATATTTCCTAGCCAGGTCTCGGGGATATCTCTCTTTTAATTTCATATCGGGTTCAATTGAAAAAAATATCTATCAATATTTCTGAAAACAGCGGTTTTTATGAGACCGTGGTGATTGGACTCGTAAAATTATGTTTATTACTTCTTCGTTCAGAGCAAATGTGTTATCAGTTTGGCTGGACATGATACAAATTATATACAAAACAAAAATAGGTCATAAAATCACTAGTGTCTTTACGTTTTCCTAAATCGATATCCCTTTGTGAGTCCTACAAAAAAAGAGAAAATCAATTCAATTTTAATTGCAAGTGACATTTGTTTAGATTAATTACTAACTACCATGCAACTTTACCGGGTCCATTTTATTACAATAATTCAAGAACAAAGCCATTTGTCCATTAGAACTCCATACTAAGCTTCTGTAGATTCCTTATTTTTCGCGAGACCTGAAATCAGCAATTTGACCGATTTGAATCAATCACTAGATCTTAAAATTATGAATCCAAACCGTCTCGACCTTAAGTTTCACATTTGCAATCCGGGTCCCGTATTCCAAAACACAAACTGATGTCCATCTAAGAACAAAGATATGACATGTTAAAGGGGCATCGGTTTGCAATCTGAAAGTTGGTTTTCACACTAAATTTAAAAACAAAGTTGACGAAGTACCAAAAGATATACGAAATCCAAAAGTGGAAAATTTTTTGTTTATAGATAATAAATAAAGTATATTTTATCGAATCATTAATTCTTAATTTTACCTACAACTTGAAATCAAAACTCTGCCGAGAATAAAACTGTCAGATCATTTAAACAAAGACCTTATAATCCGCGAGGTTGATATTTTAAAATCCCTCGCTATTATTTAAGAATCTACAGTATTAATAAACATAATTCATAATCCTGAATAAAACAGTTATTGTCAGGATTGTTATGATTTGCAGTAGTTCTCAGATTGGCCCCTGACGTCATAGAGGGCGCTTGTTGAATTACAACTAAACACTCGTTCTACTATGTAGTTCCTGTTCTCCCTACGTTTTTGCTCTTTCAATCTGCAAGGTGGACACGGGTAATCTTGCCGTTACTTGTATAACAAGAAGACCGATATGTATCGATCGACAACAATTATAGCTCCTTCGTTAACCACATCATGCCTCGAGATTGTTCATACATTCAATAAAGGGTTGCTTATTTAGCCATGTCCAATTTAATTTCCAATCTCTTGATTCATATTGAAACATTAAAAAGATGATTAAAACTAATTTGTTTTACTGGGAGGTAATTGAACAGGAAAGACTTGAGAGAGAAAAAAACAAGCACTGCGTAAATTATGTACACTGACTTACACACATATAATTGGGTTCATTCACAAGAAGCATCGTCTATCGTAGGAATGCGATAATGACGGATACATTAAGACATTTATGATGATAAGTGCATGGTGTGCTGATGATCTATTCTTTTATCAGATGTCGGTGTTTGAATTGCATTATCTGATAAGGAAGACTTTTGTTTCCGTCGCCCAACATCACCCCTCAAGCCGCCATTACATATCACCGTGGAATGCCGTAAATGTTTTGTTGAATTCTTTCTAGAAGTATTTACTGGGTTTAAATGTTGGAAATTTGCTGTTCAAGAAATCAGAACACTAGACAAGACATTAATTAATGTGGTCCAAGTATCACATACTATGTTTACTTCAATTGTTTCAAATGTTTTTGTTGGTTTTCGTTCCACTCAAGAATATTTCACTCATTATGAAACTTTTCTAAATGGCGGCGAAGAGTATCTAATTTCTAGTAAAATCAATACATAGCAGTTTTATAAAATCCTGGCACCAACACCAGTCTTTTCGGAATTTTATCATACCATAGTCCTGTCAGAAAGTTAAGTTTAATGCCCATGTAAATTTTCTTTTTTATTAGAACCCATACTGAAATTGTTGTTACATTTAGAATTAAAACATTTTAAACTCTCTAAGCACCTTTGTTTGGATAATTGTCAAGATGATATTTTAGTATTTAAAATTCTTCGTATTCTCAGTATTTAACGAAATTCTGTATCACAAAATCAACTGATTGCGCAAGTCTCGACCCGACAACAGGTCTTAATCTGCAGTAGAGTAGTTTTATCCGGGACGTTCCGACTTCGAATCACAGCTTGGAATGGCTGATCTTCCATTCCAGGTCCCGTGTTACAGTAGATATGGACACGGTAACGATATCCCACTGCTCAATGACCCACAATGCCAAGCATATACCAAAACGTGAAACCCTTAATCTGTACTCTTAATCTGTAAAATATAAATCTACTTCTTGAGCATGTAAAACAACTAAACCCGAATCAACAGCAAATCGAGATTTGGTCATTGACAAGAATGACCATCAAAGCGAGATTTCACTTTAGTTAACCCTTTCAACACCACAGACCGTAATGGACTGGTCTAACACAAAGAAAAGAGCAAACCATTTTCTTACTTGGGGTTGAAAGGGTTAAGTATTTAAAAATGCTTTGAGAAAGGAAAATGATATCTTGGTTATGTGGTGACCCTTTTTTAGACAAAATGATTTTCATAAACATCCATTAGCCTTGGGAGAAAGACGGGCATCCCTTTTCTATTCCAACATCGCTTTAGTAATTCATAAATGTTGTTATAAATTCCCAAATACAGTCTTGTACAATATTTTGAATTACCTCCAGCTATACATGCTTACGACGTCACATACTATCTGAACTTGACTGGCTGACACGGTATGGCCAGACGACCATAGGAATTGTTAGTAGACAAACATCAACAGATAAATGTGCGTCAAAATGTTAATAAAAAGTCTTGTGTGTGATGACTTGGTATAAGGGTTGTTACTGACAAACAATCGAACCATAAAGGGTTAGAAAAAGCAAGAGCAGAGGCCTCGTGATATTTTCTGACCGCCCATGGTCCAAAGCACGTGAGGCCTCAATAGCGCAGTAGTAAGCGTGCACGCCTTCTTATTATGAGGTCATTGGTTCGAATCCACACCGCGCTGCATAGGGCTGTACCTGTCCATCGGATGAGACATTAAAAAAATCAAGGTCCCGTGTCAGTGTCTGCACGTGTAAAGAAAAACTCCTTGCTCAATTACCTTAACTGCCATTGACGAAATTTAGGCCAAATCTGTCGCCAAGCATCGATGACTTCTCCAAATAAGTGAAAGATTCCTGAGTGGAACGTGAAATAACAATACAACCAGACACATTCATAGTGTGTCCTTAGCAAACTGTACGAGTTATATTGCTTTAGCAGCAGCACACATATATAGCCATGACACACGTTATTCACTGATAACGTGTTAGATAAAGTTGTCAATTGGCATAGCTCTGACCAGTAGCGTACTACTGCAATTCCCAAGTCAACAAAATGCATTAGCTTATCTCAAATATTCAATCGAAGTCGAGATCCTCGTGATGTTTCATCGGCGTGATATCAGGCTCGTATACATTGTGCGGAACCTCACTCGTTTTATCAAGCGGTGCTAAATTATATAGTCCTGATAGGACGGTATTTATTGATAAAATCTCCCTACTCCCATCACGCACGTGTCTCTGTTATGACATTTTAATTAAATTCTTTGTATTTTTGTAAGTTTGCCGATTGATAAAAGTTTACTTAATGAATCGTCTGGTTTGTTCTCCTATCATTCTACTTACATTTATTCATCATAATTTGATTTTTGCAAATATTTCTATTTCTAATCTGTATCTATATACGATGTTACATCACGTGCATCGTTTATTATCCATCTCTATTTGCGTTATCTATAACTTTACGTTCCTACCTGATACACAGCCAGCTGTAAATGGTTCTAATTTTAACATTCTATCAACGCAATAATTCATGAGAGAGTCAAATGCTAAAATGTATGTATGTATGTATGCAATACACTGTTGAGGCAAACTGGCTTTTGGTAGCGAACATCGTTGTGAAAACCCCATACAATATATCTTATCTACTTCATGTCTGTTTGTTTATAATTTGGCTGTTTCCATTGGTATTGTTTTCAATGCTGTTGCAATGTTGTTTAATGCCACTTTTAACATTGTATAAATAAAGTTGATCGAAGAATTGAAGAAGGGCAAAACCCAAGTCCTCAGCATATAACAAGTCTAGAATAATGACGGTCTCAACGTCGAAATCAATTGCAAATCCAAAAAGGGATGGGACCAGGTGTCCGTCTACGTCCCTTGTTGGCATACCACACCCGTCACAAATGCGGTAAAATGTCAATTTTGGTTGAAAAATCCATCTGCTCTTAATCTTAGTAGAAACAGACCATCAATGTTTTTATTCGCGAAAAGCTTATTTTCGCGTATTTATGCGAGAGCACTAACTCGCGACGATTAAGTGCTCGCTTAATATAGGAACCGTGAATTCACATGCACCATACAACATAACTTCCCATACTTAGCTACACATGCGCGAAAATATACTGTCGCGAATAATTACAATACTACCGATTCATCAAATAAAACTCCGCGAACATTTCTGGATCTGCTGTATCGAGCAGAAAACATCTGTAGTCACGATTTCAATTGTTCAACAACGGATCAAGAATGCAATTGTCCACAGTAGTTAGATACCACAAACTATGTAGTGTCTAATCTTTAGTACCAGCGCAAACGTTCCCGAGGCCTGCAATAGACAGTTACTACCATCATAAAGCTGAAAAATGTTAGAGATGGTATAAAACACTATTGCAACATCAACGGACGGCAATTCCAAAATAAAATTCTAATGATTCTACTACGAATAACTCTATATACTCTTGAGGTCACTTGTTATCTCAATACCTTGTGGCTTCTACCTTTCCTGTCTCTGGTGCTGTCTGTAGGAAAAGTGATGCTTGGACAAAAGTATCGCCGTATCGTGTCATTTATATATACAGTCGAGACTGTCTTNNCTTGAGAATGGTAACATAAGACAGGGAGTCACTTAATACATGGGGTCACTAAGACAGTCTCGACAGTACATAAAAAAAACCTTCGATTGCTGAACTTTGATAACCATCTGTGTAATCAATGGTGATGTGGTCAGTTAATGTTGTTGTGGTCAAAATAGCATCTTTGTCGCCTGTCAAGAAAATATACTATATTTTCCGTGTTTGCTTGTTAAAATTCTAAGTTTATGTTGTATATAAGTGTATGTGTGCGTTTCATTTAAGATTTGTATATAAAGCGAGACTTTTATATTCGCGCGTAAGTGCTCTCGCGTTATTACGGGAAAATAAAATTCTCGCAAATAAAACCGGATTTACAGTACATGTATAATTATGTACATGTATATTAAATTATTGTTTTAATGGGATTGCACTCAAAACTACGGATTTATGAATAAGAAAAAATATTTGTAAATACTTGATCTTGGAATCGTTCGATATTCCTTTTATGTCTATTTTATATGATAAACGGGAGATAAGAATTCATCATTAGTTACCAACAATTGATATCCTGTTACTTTAATGCCGTAAAAGGATAATTTGCATTAAATGGCACTTAAGTAAAATTAAACTGATTTGCTCACTGGAATGACTTTTGATGGTAGGGTCGAACCATGAAATCTTGATGTAAATGGTTCATTGAATTATAAATCAGCCAATGCTGTACCGCTGTTGATGAAAAACCCGTATATAAAATCAAATATTGCATTGTGTACCGATATTTTCTGTTTGATTGCCGAGCTAGTGTTTAATCAATATTACACATTTTAGCCAGTAACGCCGCTTTCAATATCAATTAAGTTCGTATAAATGATTTAATCCAAACGCGCATGAAGCACGTTGACCCATTACTGTGTAAATACTTATTTCTGTGTAATGAGAAATCTAAGTAGAAACCATGTCACCAGAGGACTGTTGAACAGGGTGATTTAGAATTTCTGAATTGAACCTTTTGACGGTAAATCATATGTATAATAAAGTCTTTTTATGTTTTAAGAGGCTGTTCAGGGGAATGTGAAAACTATGGTCACATATAACAGGTGATCTTTTAATTCAGATGATTTATAGAGAAGGGCACATTGGAAAGTACAAATTTATGTCATATATAGCAGGTGGAAAACACAAGTTCAGGTCACGTGTGACAGGTTGTCCTTTAAATCAGTGAGTCACGAAAGCAGCCTATTTGCAACACACATTTCGTATGAAACCGAAAACCGAATGAGTGATTTATTTATCTTCCTGGCGTCAACCGAAAAAGTGGTGTTATTTAAGCTGCAATACTGTATTCCTTAGATTATCTGTAGCATTGTTGTTGTCATGAATAATGATGTGATTTTTTTTTTTAGATTTTGTAAGATTCGGTTCAAAAAGTTTGATCGGATTAAGGGCTTCTAAGTCAAGATCACCCATCATGAAAAGATATCTAAAACCTTCGTATTGATCTGATAGTCTAAACCCCTTCCAGATTATACACATTTAAGTGACCTTTATTTATTTATTTATTTATTTATTTATTTATTTACTCATTATTTATTTTATTTATTCATTTATTTATTTATTTATTTATTTATTTATTTATTATACTGCATACCTTTCAATTTTCAAATGATATGCTTAACTTAGATTCTGAGCACTCCATATTGTAAATTCTTTTACATTATCAGTCCAAACCCGTATTTCTTATGACACATATATTCCGTCTTCACATTTTGGTAATGAATATCTATATTTTGTTTCAGTGGGCTTACAGAAACTGGTTGTGTGCAACACAGATAACGTTTTACCATTCCAACTTTTCAAAGCCCGTATCACCGTGCCAAGACTTCTGTGAAGCAGTGGAACAAAAATGTCCATTCCTGCGCCCAGAGACCCCTTACACATATGCCGGGGAACCCAGTTTTATATGCAAAGGTGAGCAACTCTGTATCATATGAAACCCGCATGATTTCCTTCGACTGTTTCACAGATTTTCATTTAACATTTGCGATGGATGTAGCATACCAACGGGAGAGACTGATTCTTTCCTAATACCTTATCTCATCTCATTTTGGATTTACAACTGTTCTTCAAGTCGGTTTATTTTTCATAACATGTTGTCTTCCAGAGGACATGAGAATTGTTCCTTTCCAATTCAATAATGAATAAGTCTAAGCTCATCCGTTTTCTTTTATCGTTTCCCTACGACAGGAAGAGTAAATGTCGAAGCAGTGTTAAGATTTTGCGCACTGCAAATGAAATGAAATATGACTGCATTTGTGATTTACCCTGGGTCTTCAGAAACTCGATCTTTCTTTTTATTTGTATTTATTGTCTATCTACCGGATTTTCACGGTTCTGCAAAACATGCATGAAGATAAAGTTTATGGATATATAAATGGAGAAATTCATGGCCTTATGTTCGACATCAGATCATGAGGTCTGGGGTTCAAACCCTAGCCATGCTGCGGTTGACTGTCTTTCTGATAAGACGGTAAAAACCGAGGTCTCGTGTCACATTAGTTCCTAGCACATAAATGAACCCTCCCTGCTCTACGGCCATAAATGCCGAGCATAGGCAAAGTTTATTGCCCTCCGTTCACCAAAATACGGTGGCGTTTCTATATAAGTGAAAGATTCCTGAGTGGGACGTTAAACTGCAATACAACCAACCAACCAACCAATTCATCTTTTGAAACCACTTTGATCTCGTGCTGTTACAGAAGAACTCTCATTACTCGCTTGATAGATCAAAAGCCAAAATTTGAACACTTTTCTCATGTAGGATTAGGTTCAGTCCGTGTTTCAGTTAAACATTAAAACAACAACATAACAAACAATAACAATATTTTTTTATGTGTAAACGTATCAGAAAAATTCTTCCAAGAAATATTATTTTCTCTCATGTTTATGCATACAGATTTTCAAACAAACAAAAAGAAAAATAAACAATGAATCAATGGAAAATCACATCACCATCTTGTATCCTCTAATCTGTGATCCACACTAAACTTTCCACGAACGCAAGGTTTTTTGATAATTCTCTGTAGGATTGTACTGTCTGGTCTGACTCTGCTTAGTCGCTATAATGAAGAGAATGTTATTCAGAAGCGAGATTTAGGTAGAACTAAGACAAGGAACATAAATGAACTAATTGTATATAAATGTGGCTTAATGATATGTTACCTTGAAGTCAGTGCACCGATTGACCTTAGAATCTGCGGCTGAGACTGGCCAGAATGTCCAGTGGGACCTATTGGCTTACAGCTTGGTTTTGTCTCGGGTTAGCTTGACTATACTAATAAATTCGATTTTTCATTATGACGGTGTAATGATAGAATAGGTATACTTGTATACATTTTCATTGATAGAAATATAACAATCAGAGAAAATGTCGAATATTTAACATAGTCCAGTCTGCCTTAGCAACCCAAAGAATAAAAGGATTGCCTTATGTGATCTTACATATGATTACCAAATTGGCTTTTTTCTATATAAATCACCTGAATTAAAGATCACCTGTCATATGTGACCCTTTTTCTCCTTCCCTCGGACGGTCTCTTAAAACAGGTCAGACTGGAGTTTTGATGCATTAATCATTTGCTAGAATTTTACTAGTTCTATGACAT
Organism: Pinna nobilis; assembly: GCA_016161895.1. Lineage (NCBI taxonomy): Eukaryota > Metazoa > Mollusca > Bivalvia > Pterioida > Pinnidae > Pinna > Pinna nobilis. The sequence continues at coordinate 38,536 of JACSZP010024768.1, forward strand.
TCAATAGACATTCTGTGGAATTACCAATAGAGAAGGGTTCGTTATTTTAGTGGATAGCCCCCAGCAGGCAGAGGTATCTCGCTTTAATTTCTTTGCCACTGAATGAATTTATAAAACAGTAGGTGTAGGTATTTTAAAGATATTTCACTGTTTATTGGCCGAAACGGGCGGGCGTTAGCAAAACTCTTCATCGACGTTTATATGAGTACCAGAGTAGTTAAGTGTGGCAATAAACAACAACATAAAGCAATAACAGCAACAGGAAGTTATGCTGGTACTTTCACTAACACCCTTCCAAATCGAATGAAGATATTATCAGCACTACCACTGACTGGTAATTTTACCTGCAAACTTTGTTATTTAGCAATAGACCCAAACTCAAAATTCAATTTGGTTTCACTGGACATTATTATTGAAATCTTGATCTCTGATAGACAAATACATATTCGGTCCTCAAATCCGCGGCTTATAGTTACAAGGGCATGTCTAGCTTCATTACTATTTAGAGCCGTCATAGGTTTGAAGGAGCTATTTCGACACCAGTTTGTGATGTCATAGGGTTCAAGCCCGTGGGGTCGAAGTGGCTGAATTTTCAGGTCCTAAGGATCTGGCTTTTAAACCCGTGGCCCCGTTTCACAGTAAGTGTCCCTCACTGTTGAATGCCTGAAGTAAAGATCATATGGCAGAATCGGTAGCCCTTAATTGGCATATGGTCGATTATGTTTCGATATAAATGACAGATTCTTCATTGCGACACTAAACAAAAATATAAGACTAAGTTGAAATGGACTGCACATCAAAAAGAAGCCTGAATGTATGCCGACTCAAAGATAAAATGCACATGGATATTTCCCAAATTACTCTTCATGCTCCAGTAAATTGATGCTTATCGGCCTAAATATCGATCTTAACGTACTTTTGTTTACAAATCGCTAAACAAGATAAGGATGATATGTAAACATTGGATATAAGTTGTGATAGCACAAACATAGAGCAATAATTACGAAGCCGATTATCTGATTGCTTCAAACCTTTACTCGTGTATTTTGACCTACTTGCAAGACGGAATAATGTAGCAGTTTGAATCTGTGTCCATGGCAACACAGTTCTAACAATTTTTATTGTCAAATTCATAGCAGTGTTCTTTTATACTTTTCTGGATCCAAATGTCATATTTTTAAAAAAGAATACAATTGATATCTGAAACAGGCAACAACAACTCTCTTCGTTCACAAATAGGTATCTTCACATTCTGCGGGAATTGATAATTCCAAATTGAAAATATACATGCTTATGTTCTGTATCCAGAGCTAGAGCGAGACCATAAACTTGTGACTCCCTCTCACCAGTAAGGTCTGGAGCTGCAGTTAAACTTGTACTTAACGACATTTTTAGCAAAACTGAAAAATAATTTGCAAGTTATATAGGGAAGTGTTATTTATGTTCGAGTTGATTTGTACACAAATGGTACTATTTTGTTACAGTGAAAACGGTCTTTGTGATCCGGTGGTTTTTATATACAGAGAGCACTAAAGAAGATTTTATTGTATTTAAGTATATTCATTAAGCTTGATATTCTACTGATTTCCTAAGGTTCCCATGGATAATTTACGACGGGTGCAGCATACTGAATCGGGATTCTGACTCTTTCCGGACGCCTGGTCCCATCCCAATTGAAATCTGTAATTGTTGACCATGTTGAAACCGTTTTTATTTATAGCTTATATTATTCGGGACAGATTTGAGTATCTCTTTATGCTACTTACATATGTGAATGTCTCTCAGTATTAGATCTACTTAATTCTTTACTTCTAAAATTAATAATACATATTTCCCTTTTTGTCAATTTTTCAGATCGATCGGTAGACGACGCACCAAGTCTTTCTGAACTGAAACTGTGTTACCCCCAGTGCCACCTTACAGATCCGGATTGTGAACTTGAATATTCAGGGGAGGTCATGACCGTAGTATCTAATACAAATTTAAATTCAAATTCAACAAGTAATTCCTGTTCTGGACAAATTTACAGACAAAGCTCTTGCCTGTGGATAAGCATTGTCTATATATCTTATTTATGGTTAGCACGGACATATAGGTTTATACTGAACGGATTGACATAGAATTTTTTGTAAATAGTGTATAGGTATTTATAAGTTTCCAGTTAACATTATACAGTGCAGTGGATATATGATAATTAGTACGAGGAATATGTGTGTTTATGTGTGTTAATGTGTAATATGCTAATCACCATCATCATTGTCTGAAGAATATGTTTATTTCTATGAACTAGTTAACGATTCAACGGAAGTCCAGTTTATGTATGATAAATCAACGTGTGTTTCCTAGGTGATGATTGCCCTGTATTTGACCTTACCGTATATCACAGATTATCCCCATTTTTCAATTACTTTTGTAGAATATCGATTAAGTTTAACTCACTCTGAAGCAATTAGTATGCATTCATTTATACCGGACAATGAAATCACCTGAGGATGAAGGCAGGTGTCGCATACTGCGTCATACCTACAGTTTTCTGTCGTTTGTTTTAATGGCTAAAATCAAAAGGAATCTTCACCAATTTTTTTAATATCTTTATTGAAAATATCTAATATCAAAATCCCGTTTAAGAGCGAGTATTTAGACTACTTGTAAAGTAATAATATTAACAAGGAGTACTAATGGAATAGCATCTCACGTGACAATATGTAGTTTAAATACAGCAACAGGTGTATGGCTTGTGGCAAAAGGGACGCTACTCCGACAATGTTTGGTATTTCTCAGGAATATTTAAAGCAATATATTTCATTTATCAACTCGCTCTGCCTGTTCTCGCTGCGCGTTGGGTTTTGATCATACTATCGTGTAATAATTAACTCAAAATAGTTAAATGATGTATAATGTAGTTAAAAGTTCCTCTAACCCAACTTCCCAACATATTACAGCAATTTATATTGTATAATCTGGACTGAGTACCATAAAACTAAGGAATCTACTTTTACTTAAGTCTGAGAATTTTCTCAACTTGAGCAAATGCTGAATTCAGAGAATAAGAAATTTTTAAGATATGGGTGAATTCTTGAGTGTTCTGGTTCGCAGATCAGTCTGAACATTAACTTCAAAGTTCAAAAGATAAAAAATACGAGAAATGAAAAACACTTTGCAAGCCCGTATTTTGGTTGATGTATGACTTTGTTTACATTGAGTAATACAATGTAGGTATGATACATGACTATAAGAACTTGGTTTTTCCTCTCTTTTTTTAGTAATAGAACTTCCGATAAACATTGATTATCATTCGCACTGTATTAGGCTATTTGTCCTGTCTGATTATCACGAGCATATTCCTGGACTATATCTTTAAAAAAATTGAGAGTTTACTGCAAGTTTATGACAACCTTAAGGTCAATTTGACAATTCATCCTAGATATTGAAGTCTGGAATCCAAAGGGAGGCGTCATGAGACCTAAAATATGTGTATTTTGCGACAGAAGTGTCATGCCAACATGGAACAATGACTTTTTCGGACACCTGGTCCCCTCCGTTAGGGATTTCCATGTTCAGACTGTTATTATTTCAAACTTATAAGTTTTATTAGGGCTTGCATTTTCGAATATTCCATAGTACAATGTACTATTTTAATTGCAATAGATTATACTTAGCTTAACAACTAAAATATAAGATAACGGACAAACCATGTCAGTTAAGCACAAAGATTAATTTCTCTTTTTACTTTATGTTCGAACAGTACAATGACAATATGTTATACATTCGGATATCAATATAATTATGATGACGTTAATATCTAATTATAGTAAGAAATAATAATCATGTAGTCGGGGTATTTTGGAATTTCAATATGTTCTGCAAATGTCTCTTAAATAACGTCCTGCATAACTGGCAAAATGTTTTAAATCTGTTTTATGGAGTATGTACATAAGGAAAATAAAATATGAGTTATTTACTTATTGTAACAAATAGGCATTACTATATAAATGCAAAATTTATAACGAGTTGAATAAATTCCAAAGGTTTGGTGACACGAAATATCTATTTCTGATCACCTTGTTTTATTTATCTATCTACTTCTGATTTTTTTAACGAGTTTTTGAAAGTGTCCGTTTGTTTAAAACAAGTTTACATAGCAAAATCGTTAGAGAGAGACACCTTTCAAAAATAGTTTATTGTTTTGATGCAAAAAGTTAATACAATATATGAATATCCCTCTATCTTTCGTCCCTTATCTACCTGAAGAGTAAGGTCGCCACAATTTATTTTTATTTAGCATCATGCCAGATAAAACTACCTATGTACACAACAAGGTTGGTCCTTAAGAAAACATAGATATTTTTTTTTTAATTTATCATTTAAAGATATCACTATTCATTAGAACATGAGTTCCTCTAAGTGAATAATTGTGTTAAAAGAAGTCGAAAACGAAATCATGACGATCGGTTCTACAAAATTGTTTGAGATCCTTTTTTCAAGAAGAAAATCAAAATAGATTCTGACATAAAAAATAAATACTGTATAGTTTCCTTTGAAGTCAATTTTTTTCTATATTTTACTAATAGCTAATACCAATCAGGAAAAATCATACGTTTATTGTTGTTTTACTGATGACACAAAACACTTCCATATAAATCATAAATATCTAGCAGTTCAAGTTATTGTTTCATTCTTGGCACTCAAAAGCTACACACTTATGGACACTAGACGTAAATAGATAGGTTTTAATAGTATCAATTTTCTTGGAGTTATGTCCCTTTGTCTGTCATCTTTCAGGTCCATGAATAATATTTCATAGATAAACCAACCAAATAATGGATGATATTTCTGTTTACTGGGGTTATTCCTTGAAATTTAATTAAGCTGATACAATTCCTTAAACCTTCTCCCATGCATACATATATATACTTTCACTGAGTCAAAAATAAAACAACTTTGTCATACAAATTAATCCTTAAAATTTGGCACAATTACGAACAAAAAACTGACCTCCAAAATGATTGACAAAGGGAAGTAACTGGAAGGAAATCGATGCTTTTGCAACTTATCTACAGTTATTGCCATGGCCTTATCACACAGGTAAACATAGATCTTATCATATAGGTAATCTCAAATCGGACAGAAGTCTGAAATAGAATGAGTGTATATAAGGAACATGTACATTTCACCACGAGTAGTTCTTGTGATCCATTTGTATATATGCATCACAGATAAGTGTCTCTTTTATACTGCTGACGACAAGAAAACTACTGAATGTCACCATTATAAGTATGTTGTTCCACCTATTTCAGTTTTTCTTTGTAACACTTCGTTTTTTGATTGATAATAGTGTTGGCTGCGAGACGATGAATATTAATGTCTAGTATAGTATTATTTCCTTAATGTTTCCCTCCCTTTATAATTTTTTTTAATTTTTTGTTAATTCATCCATAGTTTTAAATTACAATTCATGAATTCATGGTAGTTCATGTAGATGTTTTATAATTATTGTTTGAGTTTGGGAACAAAATAGCACATTGTACATGTGTATTGTGAAACAGTGCAAGTATCAACATACAAAATTTCGTTATAAGTTGAATAATTTTATGCTCAAATTCGTTTTACGCAATAGTCAGTATATCATTTAGTTCAATAACTCTTAATCATGTTCATTCTTTGAAAATACATTTTTCAAATACATTTTGCATAATAAAAGGAATCGGAAAATTAAGCCTATTTCCATCCTGCATGTAAAATAATGTTTTTTGAGAACAAAAAAAAATTCATAATATTGTATTAATCAAAATAATAAATCGTCATTTATATTGGAATTAAAAATATAACTGCCTGGGGGCAAAAGTGATTGCAGTTTTTATAGTCACATCTTTTTCTTGCAAAATGTTTACCTTCAATCTGAATTATATATATATACAGTATTTGACATCAATTGTATTTTGTTGTAAGAGAGAAAGAAAAAACTGCTGAGCGTAAATCATATCAGAAATTAAAGTAAATATCGCTTAAGTATTTCTCACTACTTAATTTTTCATCTCTCAAACCAGAGTGATAAGTATACAACTTAAAACTTCAATAAAAACTGGATCAAAAGATTTTCAGTAATGACGTAGGTCTATTTCATAAAGATAGATATATAGTTGTACCTCGCTAAAATGACAAGAGATGTGACAGACAAATGCTACAGTCACACACGACCAGATTTCGAATGGAGTCCATACGGAATTAAACCCGTTTCGACCCAGTTTCACCCGTATAGACCCCCAATTGTAATCCGTGTCAATTTCTGATGGATTCCTGGGCTATGTTACGGGGGAGAATCCAGTTCGAACCGGATTGACGCGCTTCATCCCGCAACGTAAAACTGTATTGACCCGCAACGGCTCCTACCGACCCGTACTTGCCATTTTAATATACCCGGGGGCCAACTTTTAAATCTGGGTACATTTTTCTCATTTTCCCTGATCAAATTCGGTTTGTGACCCGTTCATACGTGACTGTAGCATACAAGTGATCTGATGGGTGAGATGGTCTCTTCAGTGAGGTTGCAATATCCCAGAATTGGGATGAACAAACTAAATTTTGACGATCTGTATTACGACGTTGTTTCCTAAGTCGGATGGTCTTCTGGAAGTGTTCCACCGTATAGCGGTATTAAATTCTATTCTGAAATAAACATGTACTTCCCTTTAAATTAGATACGGGTATGTTTACTCCAAATACTGCGATGTTTTGAAGGCTGAATTTTATCATATACATAGTGAAATGATGTCATTGTGAAAATGTTATTAGACAGTGCGTTTTGAGGGTTTTAATACGAATTACTGGAATTTATCAAATCGGGTCGCGCAAAATCTACACTTCTTTAATTTTGAATTAATATAGCTGACTCCACGGTCCACCATTTTACACTATCCATAGGACTTTAATGTGGTTTTAGTTAGCAGAATTATTCTAACTGCGTTCACACTCATTCTGAAAATGTTCGACTATTACTCAAACATTTAAATCAAACGCAATGAACTATTGGTACGTCATTATTTCATTCTAAATATTAATACGAAACATTAAGGCTTTATATTGTTGGACGACTCGCTTTTAACCCCTTGGGTCGTAAGTTCGAGCCTCGATGGGAGCGGTTGAGCTTTCCTGTTCCTCGGTGACCGCCGTGGCCTAGTGGTTAGCTTGTTCGATTTATGATCGAGGAGTCCTAGATTCGATCCCGAGCCATGCTGCAGTTGGCTGTCTCCATCTTTCGGATTAGACAGTAATTAAATCGAGGTCCCGTATCACAGTAGGTATCGGCACGTTAAAGACACCCCCCCCCCCNNGGCACACGGTGACGTCTCCATATAAGTGAAAGATTCTTGAGTGGGACTTCATACTTCAATTCAATCAACCAATCCTGTTTTTCGGATTGGACTGTAAAAAGAGATCCAAACACTAGGTGTCAACATGTTGAAGACTCCCTATTGCTTCCCTGCAATAAGTGCTGGACAATTTACTGTTTTCCATAAGCATTATTTTTCAAGAGTTATTCCCCTTTGGCAGTCATATTTTAAGGCACCATGAAAACTTTTCTTCTTAATGTAACCAAATTCGATAACATTGTACTGGTGAAGGATACGTCATATTTTTCGTCAAACTAATTGTTTAGACTAATGAAAACCTGGAATAAATATTTTACCCCATATAAAGTTTTTAAACTATTAATACTAAAAATACTTCATTTAATTTGGTTGATTTATTCTGAAAAAATATGTCTGCTGCCATATAACATGGTCGCCGAAGAGAAATAACTCCTAATTTTGAAGCGATTAACCGGTATCCGGTAACGGCACTATTCACCATGTGAGCGGGAGATTCTGGAGTGGAACATTTTAAAACAACAACAACACAAAGAAAAAGAAAAATTGTAACCCAAATCCTTTACAACCGATTCAAATATTGGTCTTTACATTTTAGTTTGTGGCCTGTTCTTCTGTTTTGTTTTAAGCAGAACTTTTAATCGTGCTTGTAGAAATTTTAAAGTAGTAAATAGTCGACTTCTGATGTTTCGATACATGATATCGTCATTGCATTACAGATTAAAAGGGGCCTTCGTGGCCGAGTGGTTAGCGTGTTCGACTTCGAGCCGAGGGGTCCGGGGTTCGATTTCCGCAGCGCCACTCCGAGGTTGGCCGTCCCTGTCTTTCTGATGAGACAGTAAAAACCGAGGTCCCGTGTCACAGTAGGTGTTGGCACGTTAAAGAACCGTCCCTGCTCTACAGCCAGCAGTGCCGAGCACAGGCAAATTTTGTCGCCCTTCGCCGGCACACGGTGACGTCTCCATATGAGTGAAATATTCTTGAGTGGGACGTTAAACAACAACGCAACAACAGATTAAGATTTCTCTTTCGGTCCTGGGGCAAACGTTTCACATACAAATGAATACAGCATAATCGACCTGGGGCGGATCCATTATGATTGGCCAGTACTCCTGCAACTGTAAGGGCTCCTAAGATCCGATCTCATTTCATGTCCTCGCGTAAATGTGTTTCTTAATTGATATTTCTATAATTTGTGTTTGAAGCATCCTTTAAAGATACATTTGGACTTATTTTAACATTCTCACAGCAGAAAGTTTTAAAAACCATACTTACGTCATGAAAGAATAAGAGAATATCACTGATAAGTTACAAGGTACACATGTACATTGTCTGTACGCATTATTTGTATATATCGTGGTTTGATAGGGAAAATTTCGACCCGACAATTTCACATTCGTTACGTTGTTCACGTCCAGCGCACCCAAAAGGGTTTCGAAGTATGTCACGTGATCGACCAATTTCCAACCCTATATGCATGTTTACGGAAAAAGAACTTGACCGATTAAATGTGTTAGGCCTACTCTTGCCTCGCGCCATTGGTGGTCTGTCAAACATTTTTTTCATAAATAATGGAAATGTAGGCCTACTCACCCGTCTGATTCTAGTTCGGTCTTTGTTGTGACCTATTTATGGGACATTGCATAGAAAAGGGATTGACTAGATGATTGTTTATAAAATGTCGCTCTTCCATGCATTTACACTGTGCAGAGTGACAAAGAGAGATAACTCTGTAATTCATACCTTTCCTCTAAAATGTTCAGTAAAGGTGCTGTATAAAATCGCAATTAAAGCAAGTAAAGAAATAAATGGTCACAGTTTACTTCTCTGCGTCATGAAGGGTTGGTTATTCAAAATAGTGTGAGTTTTTTTTTATGGAAATCCATCAAGAAAATCTAAATTTTACGTTTTTATCTTTGTTTTTAATTTTTACACAGGCAAGACTTCAAGCATGCATGTATACGTAAATCATAACATATTCTTTGTACGGTAATTTCGTTAAGAAAATATGGATCGTCTCTCGTAGCCAACAATTATGCAAATGTTTGTTAATCACGAGATGTTGAATAAAATTTTAAAACAACATAGAAATTGTGTTTTCTCTCTCTCTCTCTCTCTCTCTCTCTCTCTCTCTCTCTCTCT
>JACSZP010024769.1:1012-20719 GCA_016161895.1 Pinna nobilis
AGTAATAATTTTTAGCAAATCTATACAAACAAAGAATTTGTTTCTTTTACACCATGTTTGACGATCTTTCGGTTACAAAGCAATGTCCAACTGCATGTGGAACACGTAAGTAAAGAGAAACAACCTTCCACATGTAGTGTGTCTCTGACAGCTTAGGAGTTGTTAGAGAATACTGTAACACAAATTGCTGGAACTGGGAGTTAACTTTCAAAGTAAGAACTATCAGAAATGCAAAACATTTGGCAGCAATGCTGTATCCCCTGCAAAGTGTTAATGGTATGACCTCTTTTTCTTATATTTTGTAACATTACAGCGCCTTAGGTTAGGTTATGATAAGAGGAGGACAAAGTCTAAGGTCAAGGTCACAAAATCAAAAGTCATAGCCCTATATGCCAGTGACGTGCAACAAATTTGGCCTAGCTATGATTGGCACTTCTGGCTATAAATAGCAGTAAGATTCTTTAACGTCCCAACTACAACAGTGACACCGCTCTTACTGTTGGGAAAACCAACTGCAGTATGACAAGGATTTGAACCCATGATCCCACAAGCAGAAGGTGAACATACTATCCTCTGAGCTACTTCAACATGTTGAGCTGATGATATTTGGCATGCAGTATTGAAATACAGAAGAACTGAATACCTTAGGGACCCATTTAACTAAAGGGCTATCTGCCATATGTGACCTAAATGTATTGTTCCCAACACAGCCATCATTCTTTATGAAGCACCTGAATTCAGCGACAATCTGTCATATGTGACCTTTTTGCTTCTTCCCTTGGACTGAGTTTCTTAAAACTGGATTATAGACAGTATAGTGACAGCAGTCTTTGAATTAAGATGCAGCTTGTAACCAAACACAAACGGACCATAGCTTACATTTACCAGAAACATTTTTTTCTACATTGTTAAAGTTTAGACATCACTGAAGACACTTAAAAAATAAAGATAAAGAAAAATAACAAAGATACTTATATATACTACATAGCAGAACAATTTCTAAAGATATTTATAAAGATATATACCTTAACTCCTAGGGTTTTCCAAGTCACTTATTCCCCTTAGCTTGGAGCAGAGGATGCGGAGAATTTTGAAAGAGGTTAGTTGCTATGACAACACAAATTACCAACTGAATTTTGTGAGTTATATTTAGAATATGCAGTGCTGATGATGACACTAGTATAAGGACAGGCAGCATGGATGCAAGAGCACAACACATAAAAAGGGAACATTAAAAACAAAAAGCAGAAAAAAAGCCCACATTCTATAGTTATGTAAGCTTGATAGATGAAACAATGACAAAAGAAAGATGGCAAAAAAGAAAAAAGAAATAGATGAAAAATCTAAATGACAAAAGCTCCTTGACTAGGATACAACATTAAATCAGAAAATAAATGAAAACAGAGCAAGAATAAACATGCCAAAAAGACAACATTTTACTTTGACATTTTCCCCAAGTAACTCCCTCGTTACCATAGTAACTCCTTATTTAAAAGGAACCATGTTTGAGAAACAAGGTATAACTAGCTATACTACTGTTCACTACAAATATTTACCTGGACAACTAAATTGCTAATTATTCATCCTAAAGCTTCTATTAAAAAGTTAATTTTCTAATGATAGTTAAAAATTTGAATAAGAAACATGCCTACAGGTCAGAAATATATCAATCTTTTGTACCCCAATCAAAGGCAAACATTTTTAAATCATCATTTCTGTGACAAATTCTCTTTCACAGAGTATATATATATATATATATATATATATATATATATATATCTGGTATCAAACACAGATTTATGAATGGGTTATCTCCCCTTTAGATGAACCGGTAGAGAGGTCAATGGATAGGAACTCTTTTATGTGAAAAGCACAAAATGTTGTGTACATAAGATGCCAGCATAAGTTTGAAATGAATGAGTTCAATTTGATATGTTTTTCTTAATAGTTAGGGGTTTTACTTTGAACATAAAACTCAGGTCCTACAGTTGCAGAGAAAATGGCAACTCAAATTATTCCAAGTGTAAATACCAGCAGTGTTTCATGACATGGGTTACTGTTCAGTACACTTTCAACTTTTTGCAAATGTATTGTTTGGGCTCATAAAATATAGAAAATCTGACGACTAAGCTTGGTTCAGGGGTCACTGGAACTGAAGTATAAAGTTGTGAGTCTTTGATCCAAAATCAACACAGAAGTACTAGAAAAGACATCAATGACTAGAACCATTATGGAAGTACTACCACTCAATTCAGCCATCAAAGTCATCTGATCTAGAAAATTTAGTTTAGCTGATTTTTTTTAAGGTGGAGGATCCACAAAAGCAGGGTGTGTTCCTCTGAGGCTGGCAGTTTGAGGGTATGACTGGTGCCTAATGACATTAAAATGCTTAACCCTTTCAACACCACAGACCGAAATAGACTGGTCCAGACAATAGAAAAGAGCATACCATTCTGATACTTGGGGTTGAAAGGGTTAATTAATTTCCAGACAGAACCTGTTAGTTATAACTATAGGCCTATATCACTTGGGACACTCCTTCCACATATAAAAATATCTAAGATGAAAGTCTAGTCTGTGCGAGTAAGAATCCCTTTTCTTGGTAGAAAAAAAATACATATCCAAGAGAGATAATTCGTCTAGAATCACAACGCTGTGTAAACTAAAATTGCATCTAAATAACATAAAAAAAACATCCTATCTTTAAAACACTTGGATGACTAAGATGAAAATCAACTGTGTTAACTGCACTCTTCAGACATTCTGTTTAGTGAGGTAAGTGATACAAAAAATTAGTAAGCAAAACATGTAAAGTGTAGTAAAAATTGTAAAATTCTGATTACATATTAGATAAAAAAAAAATGAGGAATTGAAGAGAAAAAATACAGGTTAATAAACTAGGTGTATGTGAAATTAGATTGATGGGCGGGGTTTATAAAGCTGCTCCGCTGCCTTCCGCTGGCCCCTTTCCTGTGAAGACAGTAGAAACATCATGGGTTAGTCAAATATGTGTGACATCACACACACATGCATAAAACAAAAAAAAATTTAAAAATTTAAAAAAAAAAAAGAAAATCAACAACAAACAAATCATAAATCAAAATTCTGTAGAGAGAAACTGGCTCATCAAATCTCATTCTACATACCCGGAAATGTAACGAGGGCTAACAGGAAAATGGCCCAAATCGAAAGGAAATACTATAGTCTTCGTTTTTCCTCAAGCTCCTTTTCTTTATTACCGTATTTGATCCAATAGATAACCCTGTCCCCTTGTAGTTCAGATGTAATAACATTTACTACCAACTTGTCAACCTTCAAAAGTATCTATTGGGAATTTTCAATCTGATCGGGGGTGGGGGGGGGAGACTATTAATTTGACTAAGAATTAATAGGAACATTAAAACATTTGAGGGGGAGACATACATTTTTTTATATAAGAAATGATCAAAATTTGACATAAAAAAAAAACAGGGAGTCTTCCTTTTTATAGTGGAGACTTGGCAAGTACATGTACAGTATTGTGCCATAAGTTTATGAAGAAACGCCATTTTTACTATTTATTTATAGTGAAATTGCATTTTTTTAAAATTCCCTAGGTTTTCAGAGACTGGACCAATTTTAGTGTTATTTGTACACAAAATTTCGATTTTTTATGTAGTTTCTTCAGATATAAAACTTAATAACTTTCTTACAGCAGATTTTGAGATAATATGAGATTAACTCACTTGTTAAAATTTTAAAATGCACATTCTCTATATAACGTTACTTATCATAGGGACTTTTGACATCTTGAAAATTTAATCTTGTGTTCTACTTATTGCAGTTTTTTAACCATTTGACAGAATATGAATTTGTTTGTATTAATTAAAGTATTCTTGAGTAAATTATGAATTTTTAAAGAAAGGTTTCATTGAGTTCGGTTGAATAGTAATAAAATTAGAGCAGTTTAAAAAAAACCCATAAATTTGCTTTAAATATATAGTAAAAATGACGTTTGCTCATAAACTTATGGCACAGTGCTGTATGTATAAATGCTTTATCACTGGCCCTAAGCAGAAGCAGAATATTAACTGGTGGTTGGCATTAGAGCTGCAACGACTCATCTCGAAAATCGAGAATCGTGATTCTTACCTCCGACCCGAATCGCAAATTACACAGTCTGAATCGAATCGGCTTCAAATAAGTCTATCATTTTACTATTTTACCATTGTACTTTGAATATTTTCATGAGTAAACAACAAAGAGTGCCATTTATTGCAATTTTCTCTTGAATGATAAAAAAATTGAGGTCAAGATAAGATTTTTATATTATGTCATTAAGAAGAGAAAAGAAAAATCAAAGAATTTATAGAAAATCTATCATAAAAAAAATTCAATAAAAAAAACTCGAATCGAGACATTAAAATCAAAATCAAACCAAATCAGAGAATTCCTGACTCGTTGCAGCTCTAGTTGGCATAGGCAGCATAGAATTGGAAAAAAGGCACTTACATGTACATGTAAATTGTAAAGACGTTTAAAGAAGTGCTTAAAAGTTGTACATGTAAAGTGTTAACCAGTGATCTGCATAGTGTCAAACTCTGATATATTGAAATTTCAAATAAAAAAATGGTTTTCAAATTAACTGGGTTAATATGTGCAGATCCAGGATCTTTTTCTTTAGGGGGTGGGTTGACTCTGTTAAAATGAGAATCTGAGTATAATCGACCAATGGTGGTTTATATTTTGCCAATTCCATGGGGAGGGGGGGGGGGGGTTGGTTTCCGGACTCCCTTGACCATTAAAATCATTTCAAAATTAAGTTATTCACACCTAAAGACACATTTGGAATCGGACAAAAAATTTATTTAATGAAGAATCTAATATTTCCCAGGGGTTGACGAGTTAAGCAGATTGTCAAAATGTCAGGGTTCTGGTAAAGTGGTGTTCACTTTATGTACCAGCTGTGTTCTCAAAAAGATACGCTAATCAATGGATGAACTTAACCCATTCACCCCTGAAATCTAATGAACTCTTCCTTATATCAATGATTTAGGCAAGCCTAAATGTGTCTTCAGGGGTGAATTGGTTAAGGAAGAATAGTTGAACCCCCTTATACAGAATCCTGATGTATTAAAATCCCACTTAATTCGAATATTTTTTTAATTTTCGTGATAAATTACGCTCATACTTTTTAAACTAAGTTATTTTAAAAACCCCGTTTATTTGAAAGAAAAATTCATTCCCATTTGGTTTTAATATATCTAGAATCCATTGTAATAATGATATGGACAAGCAAATAGATGAACAAAGGGGTGGACAGAGATAAAAAATGAATGGATAAATGGACGGACAAAAATACCAAAAAGCCAAACCAATGGACAAAATGATCCACGGAGGAATGGGAAACATATAGATTGGGTGACTCTAAGGCAATGAGGTGTGTGGACACTATAGTCTTATGTGGTTTCTTAGTTAAGTCAGCGCTTTTTTTATCATCGAGTTAAATATAAGATTACATCAGACTTTAACATTTAGAAAAGAAAAATGCTCCGCAAAAATGTCAGACAGGCAGTGGAAAAGATGGTCAATTGTGCAAATGTTATCACAACTCACATGAGAACAAACAGTGATGCAAAAGGGATACAGTGAATCCTATCTTAACCCTTACAACCTCACAGACCCTAATGGACTGGTCTAAAACAATAGAAAGGAGGATACCATTTTGATATTTGGGGTTGTAAAGGTTAATAGACCACCTCTACAGTCATAGAAATGTGGTCTTTTGAGACTGATTTTCTCTCAAGGAAGATTTTAGACTTTGACAATTCTATAAGAAGTCTTCATACTATGTAGGTAGGACACCAATAAATAGTCTTCCCTGGGCAACAATGTTAACATTTTAAACACTTTACTCATTACTTAATAATATTGGGCCTCCGTGGCTGAGCGGTTAGCATGTTCGATTTTGAATCGAAGGGTCCGGGGTTCGATTCCTGAAGCACCAATCCGCGGTTGGCCGTCCCTGTCTTTAGGATGAGACAGTAAAAACCAAGGTCCTGTGTCATAGTAGGTGTTGGCATGTTAAAGAACCCTACCTGCTCTACGGCCAGCAGTGCCGAGCACAAGCAAAAATTGTCACCCTTAACCAGCACATGGTGACGTCTCCATATGAGTGAAATACTCATGAGTGGGACGTTAAACAACAACGAAATCAAACACTTTACTCATTACTTAACAATATCCAATTGAACAAACTGCATTATATGCACCAATCAGAAAACATCTAACATCCAAAATGGAAGCTCTGTTCTCCATGCACTCTCTTAACCAACCAAATCTTCCCTTATTTAGTGGTATCGGAACTTTAAATTGTCTCATGTCTCTGTAGATTGGAGATGATGGGTGGGATGTCAAGCAACAATACAACAATAGCCACTCAAGATAGTTTCTATTTGTTTGTTGTTTAACATCTCATTTGAGATTATTTTACACTTATGGAGATTTCAGGTAATGCCAGTAGCTGGCTTTACATTTTTTACTTATGCATCCTCTGTGACCTCAGTTTTTCCAATCTCAGGACAGAAAATACCAGCAGTTTTTCTGGCTGGTTTAATTCACAAACTTAGCTAGTATGGCTCACCTGGACAGGTCCTACGTTACAAAACATAACTATACGCTAAATCTGGCTTTATTTATGAGAATTTTAATTATGCGTAATTATGCGTGAGCACTTAATTACTCGTATTGCCAAATATTTTATCCTGACATACAAATGCACTATACAACATAGGGTCATTCCCTTCTGCTGAAAAGTCACAAAAATATTGTCATGCAAATAAATGTAAGACTATCGAATTGCCAAATAAAGCTTTGCAAAAGTTTTGGATTTAGAGTACTTATAAAGATAACCATTAGTAAAGCAAAGAGATCTTAGGGGTAGATAACAGTAGATAAAGCCACCACAAGATAACAGTTATTTGCTAATGGAAGGATAGTCTTAGTAATTGATCTACAATGCATGCAATGCTAGGAAAAACAACATCTCTGCCATCCAATGGTATATAGTCTAACTTGCCTTAGTCACCCACTTAGGTAAAGGACTACCTGTCTAATGTGATTTAAATTTATGGTTCCCAAAATGTTTTTTTCCTACATAAACTACCTGCAATAAGAGCACACCTGTCATATGGGACCCTTTTTTACTCCTTCCCTTTGATGGTCTCTTAAAACCAAGTTAGACAGTGCCTATAAACTCATCTTAAAATTCCATCTGTCGATCGTGTATCCTCATGAATGACACTACTGTAAATCCAGTTTTATTCCCGAGAATGTTATTTTCGCAAAATTACACGAGAGCACTTTCTCCCCAAAATAAAGTTCTTGCTAAATATACTGACCTGATATTAACATGCATCAAACAACACAAACTTTTAACTTAAATTCACGCTCGCAAAAATACAGTATCGCGAATAATTGCATGACCATGGATTAGCTCAAATCAAGTTCCGCGAAAATTTCTAGATCGAACCCCGGACCCCTCGGCTCGCAGTCGAACACACTAACCACTGGGCCACGGAGGCCCCAAGGACATCGAGGGTCCCTTAATGCATATGATAAGTCCGAATTACTAAGGGTTATCTGGTTTGTCTGGTAAAAGAAATAAAGTTTGACTAATAAACACAACTTTTTTTTAGGTTTTATGCTACAGGAAGGCAATAAATTATAAGCAAGTGACCTTGGATAAGTGCAGTTAGTATATCTGCAATGTGTTAGTGTGCATTTATGAAACTGCTAGAGGGAAGTAGAAGAGAGACTGTGGTAGATAGGGTCAAGGTCACAACTCCTAAAGGATAACCTGTACAAAACTTAACAGTCAAACTGAAAAGAAACTTATGGCCATTGCACTCGATAAACAGCCTTGAACCCAACATCTTCAGGTCAAGGACATTCTAATTTGACCTTGACCTGAACTACTTCAACACTGATGTGTCAACTTTATTTACTAAGTGTTTACACTTGAAAATCAACTCAACTAGGCTCAACCTTGACTGGTAAGAAATTGAATCTATGACCTATTTAATTAACCTTGACCATCTGGACAATTTTTCTTTAAAAAAAAAGAATAATAAATTTTTTTGTTCATATTATCTACCACAACAAATAATGAGAGATTTAACTTTTGGAAACTTAATGTAACAAAAAATGTGGATGTAAACAAAAGTCATATTTTGGATTACATGTAGTTAAGAATGGTAAGAGAAGCACAAAAGGAAAACATAAATAAATAAAATTCTCATCGAGTAAAAACCACAAATTCTATGTTTGAAATTATGCCAACCTTGGAAATTCTTACCTCTGACCTTAACATTTGATTTATAAATACAGATTCAAAGACTTAAATACAAAGCTCAGATAGAAAACCAGCCAACAGATTGGAGAAAATTTATCAGATTAGTGAAGTGGTCTCTACAGGGAGGTCTGATGAGCCTTGACCTATTCAGTACTACAGACCATAGCAGACAGAAAAGAGAATACCATCTTGATACTGGGGGTGGAAAGGGTTAAAAAATGACAAATTGTCCTCATGGTGTTCAGTATAAGACCTGCATGTAAAAGGGACAGCGAGTTTTTCGGTGAGACCCCTCTTTATATTGAATGAAACTATGTAAACAATGGAAATCTCCATATCTTAAAAAGAGACACGGTTTACTAAGAAAGACTTCTTAAGACACAGTGAAAATTTCTTTCTTTTCTTGGACAATGTAAACAAGATAATTTAAGAATACATGTATTGAACCTGCTCTTAATAAAACGTAACAATATGAAAATTGAATACAAAGGTGTCTAGCCATTAACAAAACCTAATTTATTAAACCAGTCATGAAAGATTATATTGTGCATCAGATTTCTTTTTCATTTAATCCCCTTTTTCACCTCTTACAAGAGAGTGCAGTGGCCCTAGTCAACCTACTACAGTTTTAATGTTAACACAGGGTAATAATACTTTTTTCCAGGGTTATTTCATCTAGGCTAGACTTTACATCTCAGAACTTACAACTAGTTACAGATCTAGCAAGAGTGTTGTCTAGCAAATGAAATGATTTAAAGATGATCAATAGGAATAATGAATGCTCCCTACGATATTTAATGAGAATGACCTTGAACTTTAATTGAGCTGACAAAGATATGGCAGGCCTTATCATACACAGTTGGAGCCAAAAATACAGGCACAAAAACAAAATGAAAAAAAAAGGAAATCCAATCTCTATGCCACACATAGAATCCCCATTAAATCAACTCAAATATTTTTTGAATGAAGCTAAGGGTTGATAAACTTAAATTCCATGATTAACAGGGAGGATAACTCAATCCATTTGTAATCAGGAGTTAGCTCCCTTTGTTATTTTTTTTCCTTACCAGCAATTTTCTTCTCATTTTCTTCCTCTGTATCTGAGGAGTCAGATGAACTTGTATCTGAGTCACTGTCACTAGCATCTACAGAGTAGAACAGATAGTAAGCAACGGCACAAGAGACTGGCTAAAACTTCTAAAAATATAAAGCCTTACCTGCCCTAGCAACCCACTAAATTAAATGAGTACCTGCCCTATACAGTCTAACCTGTCTTAGCGACCGACTGAATTAAAGAACTTCCTGTCTTATGTGACCTAAATGAGTGGTTCCCAAAATGGTGTTTTACTTTATGAATCACCTGAATTAAGAGACCACCTGTCATATGTGAACCTTTTTGCTCCTTCCCTTGGACGGTCTCTTTTTAAATAGATTAGACTGTATTTTCTAAACGTATGGTTCCCGTAGTGACTTTATTTTTATCCTTTACAAACCACATGAGTTAAAAGACCACCTGTAATATGTAAACAATCTTACTCCTTCCCATGCATTGTCTGCTACAACAGATTAGACTGTACTTCAAATATTAGCTCCTAAAAGACCATAAGAATTAATCTATTGAATTTCAACTACTGTATAACAAGAAATAAACGAGTGTACTAACTTTTGCAGATTTTCAAATTGAAACTTTTTCACTGGTATAAGCTTTCACAGTTCACGATCCATATCATATAAACATAAATATAAATATTAACATTTGAGTGTATTGATATTCGCGGTTGAACGTCAACCTCGAATATAACGAATATTAATACACAACAAAAGTTTCTTGTTATACAGTAAACAGATTTTTATTTCATTTCTCCTTGCTCATACTACAAGAGATGGGTTCAGACAGACATATATGTATAAACAAATGAGCAATGGATTTAGTGACTATATATAGTATTTCTTCTGCTAGAATCTTGTAATCTGATTGGTTGTGAGCACTGTGACAGTTTTCAATATCATCCAATCATTTTACAAAGATGAAGAGGACAGGTTGTCATGTGATAATTTAACGGAGGGTAGTATAGCATATTTTCCACACCTCTGAATATACTGTGCACTCCACCTTCATCACAATGCTTTCTTGGGATAAAAATGTCCAAGATCACCCTATTCTGAGTGAAATTATAGAAATATAAAGATGATCACAATAGATTCTTGTTTGAGATTTTGATTGGTGGAGAATAAATCTAATCATATGCAATCTGACTTAACTGTTGTCCTGTTGTTTGAATTAACCCTTTCAACACCACAATCAAAATAGACTGGTTCAAGCCATTAGAAAAGGGCATACCATTCTGATTTTTGGGTTGAAAGAGTTAGACAAAAGGAGCCGCCATGGCTCAGAGATTAACGTGTTTGCCGTCTGATCATGATGTCACACTTATCCAACAATCTCGACAAATTCTAAGTTCGGTACAATGGTCTGGTTTGTCGATACGGCCTGTCATAGTGTCAAATGCTGCCTGTCATGTTATGTTACACACTGGTTTTGACTAAAGATTACTCCGTTTACCTAATACAGACATAGGGCACACGGTAGGTTTGACCGGTCAACAGGGGATGCTTACTCCTCCTAGGCACCTCACCCCACCTCTGGTGTGTCCAGGGGTCTGTATATTGCCCAACTCTGTATATTTGTCTTCCTTATGGGAATTTTTGAAATCGATTACCGTTTTGTTACTTTACCTTTTTAAAAATACACATTTGACAGAAAAAGAGAAGACGAAAATAAATGCCAGAAACATCAGTATCTACCTTTCTTCACTTCTTGTTGCAGTCTTGCAGGTTGTTCCGATTGTGTTTGTTTCTTCTCTACATGCTCAGTTGTCACTGTAGCAAGTTGCTGCGTCCTTGGTCCATCCACAGCCTCCTTTGACTTAACTTTAGCCTCTTTTGACCGATCTGTTTCAGTCTCGCTGGATTCGGTATCACTCTCACTGCCACTACTACTATCACTAGAGTCCTGTTTCTTCTCGGGAGCCTTGGGCTCTGTAGGAGGTGTGGGCACTTTGGTTTCCTTGACCTCCGGGGCTGGTGTGGTCACTCCCTGCTTTGGCTTGCGGTCAGTGTCTTCTTCACTGTCACTATCTGAATCACTACTAGAATCTGAGCTTCCAGAGCTGTCTGACTCAGACTTCGCTGATTTCTTTTCTGTCTGACTTGTTTCCTTTGTTTGAACCTCCAACTTTGGAGAGGGAGGTTTTGGCAGAGGAGGTTTTGCAGCATCAGACGTCTTCTTTTTGTTTTCATCCTCAGAATCAGATTCAGAGCTGCTGCTGAAGCTTGAGCTGTCAGAACTACTTGAAGCTGATTTTTTTGCACTTTCAGTTTTCGGAAGCTCTGCTGCCTTGACAGGCTCTGCTGTTCTGGTTTGGGCTGCTTCTTTCTTCCCTTGTTCTGACTCCGTGCTGGAGTCCGAGCTGCTACTAGATGACGATTTGACAGGCTCTGTCTTCTTTGGTGACTCTGTCACCTTTGTAGGCTCTGGCTTTTTCTTTTCTGGCTCAGACTCGCTACTTGAGTCAGAGCTGGAACTTGAACTTGACTTGACGGGGCTTGCACGCTTGACTGGTTCTATGGTTGCCGTGACTACCTTTCCCTTGCCAGTTGAGGAGACGCTGCCTGATGATGATGATGAAGATGACTTCCTGTCTCTGCTCATACTAGCAACTGTCTCTTTTTCGGACGTTTCAAACAATTTTTGGTATGAAGCCGGTTCGGGTAACGGCTCTGCTTGAACCTCAATAGTTTGTGTTATTTCGTTATCACTATCTTCATACATCTTCTGATATCTATACGGACCAGGCAGCGGGCTCGCCCTTAACTCCTCTTCTCGTTTTTCCTTTGCGGACAGTTCCTCTTTATAACTGGTGTATGAGAACGCCTCCGGGAATGGAGATGGGGTTCTCCCTACATCCTCCTCCTTCCTCTTTCTCCTTCTTTCATCATCTGAGGAGGAACTGCTGGACGAAGATGATGACCTCCGTTTAGGAATCTCTTCAACTTTGACCTTTGGCAATTCCTTCTCTTCCTCTGAGTCAGATATGTGGACCGAGGAGGTAGATGATCGTGACGACACTGAGCCCGTTCTCTTCCGCTCTGGGGATGGCGACCTTCTTAACACCGGTGACACTGAACGTGGAGATGGTGACTTTCTTTCCTTGGGTGAAGGTGAACGCACTGGTGAGGGTGATCTCTTACCATACACTGGTGATGGTGATCTCCTGTCATACACCGGTGATGGCGATTTACGTTTTTCTTGCACAGGAGAGCGAGACCTGGATCTTGATGAACTGGAGGACCTAGATCTGCAGAGAAGATAAAGTGATTCATTCTTTCAGCTTGCATATACAATAAAATACAATACAGTGGAACCTGTATTGAAAAGAACATATAATGTCCATTAGTTCTAAAATTTACCATAAAATCTAAATTCATAATACAGAAAACTAAAACAAAAATCAATTTTTGTATATTTGGAATGTGATTTCGTGAGCTAGTGATGGCTTGGTCAGTATAAACAGGGCTTGAAATTAACCCTTTTTCCTAGGTGGCCCACAGGGCCAGTAGCTTAAAATATCTACTGGCCCCACCAAAAAATATACTGGCCCACATAAAAAAGATACAGTTTGAATGGCAGGATACTTTCATTTATGATAAAAAAAAAGTAATACGTTATTTTGGTAAATTCATGTACATGTACGCATAATTTAAGTATACAGAGAAGCCTTTTTCTTTTTTGAATTTCTACTGGACAACAGAGCCAGTTCGGATGAGAAATTTACTGGCCCAATGGATTATTTACTGGCCACGGGCCAGTGGACCAGTGCTAATTTTGAGCCCTGATAAAATTCTTGGATAGCCAGTCTTGTTTTTACCTTCAGCATTTAGCCTATAGTTTTATTATTATACCAATTGTCTTCCAGTGAAACAGAATTTGCGATAATTGGTATTTTCAAGAATTTACGTACCTAGAACTAGCACTGTCATCTCGTTTTCTTGGCTCCAATCCTCTTCCTCTTTCTTGAGGTTTTTCTATCTCTGGTGTCACTAAAAATAAAAAAACATTTTTTTTTTAATGATAAATATACTGATGATGAACTAATAAAACAAGAGCCTCTCTGAGGCACATCTTACACCCGTCACAAGTTTTGTTACAGGGAAAATGACAAAAAAAATGAAAACAACAAATTTGTGTGCTCTGGACAAAGGAAAAAATTAATTTTTAACAAAGGGCAATAACTTTGTAAAAACTGCAGCTAGAGTTACGGTTCTTGGTCACTGCACTGCGCCTTGTGATGGTCTTGGTGTGTATGAAGTTTCATGAATCTATAATGCATGGTTTCAGAGTTATGCTCCGGACAAAAAAAGTTAATGGACAGACAGACAGACAGACAGAGGGACGGACAATGCCATACCATAATACGTCCCCTCATTTGATGGGACTATAGAAACTGATAATTACAGTCTAACCTGCCTTAGCAACCCACTGAATTAAAGGATTACCTGTTATATGTGACCTAAATGTATGGTACCCAATATGGATATTCCCTACATAAATCACCTGCATTAAGAGACCACCTATCATATATGACCCTTTTTGCTCCTATCCTTGGACGGTCTCTTAAAACAGGTTAGACTGTAGTTCTTTAGACCTGCCTACTTGACATTACAAATTACCAAGTTCAAGAGGCATACTTCTGCGAAAAAAATAGTTGGTTGGTTGTATTGTTGTTTAACGTACAACTCAAGAACCTTTCACCAATATGGAGTTGTCCCTTAATGCCGATGAAGGGCGACATATTTTATCTATGCTCGGCACTTGTGACCTTTGAGCAGGGAAGGTTCTTTAACGTGCCAACATATGCCGTGAGGCAGGACCTTGATTTTGACTGTCTCGTCCTTAGGACATGGTCAGAAGGCAAACATGCTAAATACTGAGCCAACGTCCCACTCAAGAATATTTCACTCGTATGGAGACGTCACCATGTGCCAGTGAAGGGCTAAAAATTTTGCCTATGGCTATGCTCAGCATCACTGGCCGTAGAGCAGGGAGGGTTCTTTAACATGCCAACACATGTTGTGACACGGGACATCGGTTTTTACGGTCTCATCCGAAAGACAGGGACGGCCAACCGCAGAGTGGCGCTACGCGGCTAGAACCCGGATCTTTCAATTCGCAGTCGAACACACTAACCACTGGGCCACAAAGGCCCTGTCTACATCTATAAAGTTATCTAGAACACACTGTTGAGGCCCTCTTACCTTTGGTTGCCATGGAGTAGGGTTCGTCACTTCTATATTTAGGTCCGTCAGGGTATTCCTCATCATCTGAGTAGCCATCAATCTGGTCAACAGAGAGAAAAGATGTACAGTACAACAATGCCTGAAGGACAACTATCTGGCAGTCTCAAGTTAAAGAACAGTCTCACCTACTAAAAGTTGTCCCTTAAATACAGATTGTATAGTAAATTCTACACCTTAACTACAGGCTACACATTTTAAAAAAAAACTTCATCCCTTAAGAACAAAATACAGTTGAATCTCGAAAACTCGAAGTGCTAGGGACCGCTGATAAACTTCGAGTTTTTTCGAGACTTCGAGTTTTCAAAAACACGATTACTCTGCAGCTTAACGCTATGCCGCCGCCCAAGCCATTTAATTCACTCCTTTTCCTGGACAATGCTCTCATCACTAATAACTTTGGTAAATATTCTGTAATGTTCTACCAATGTCGTCACCTAAATAAACACGTGTGACACTACAATGTCTGCCAAAAAATTCGCATTTCAATAGATTGAGATGATATTTCACAGGTATTTTAAGCTTGGGACTGTGAAATTTATTCGAGAGATCGAAAATTTTGCCGTCGACGTTCGAAAGATCGAGACTAAATTTGCTTAATCTATCGAGGAAAAAAATCGGGACCGTCGTTTTACTTTGAGAAATCGAGAACTTCGAGAGATCGACGTTCGAGTTTTCAAGATTTGACTGTATACATTTAGCCACTAATCCACTGACTAGACAATCTTATCTTGTATGTTGTATTATTGTTTAACATTTCTCAAAAATATCTTTTGATTAAACAGGACTGATAAAATGACTACGTTATATCAGTAAATGCATTTCGTTGTTTCAGGTACATGTATTACACACATTGAAGGTAAAAACAGGGGAATTGGGAGATGTTGTCTGTTATTACTGGAAATTTGGTGTTTCCTACTTCACTATTCACATGTATATGGCGACACCAAAATATACCTTATCCAATCAAAATTTGGTTTTCCATGTGTTTTACACACAGATCTGATGAAACAACATTAAGGGGAATCTAGTTACCTCCATCACTAATCAATCAAATTCCAACCTTCAGGAATTGAAGGTACAGTTATCAACATGGGTATACGATAAACACGATTTGACCTATCAACGGGTTTTGTTAGATCTTTTCATATAGCACAGTAAAGATCTGATATGGATTAGACTGCCATTTACCAGACAAAAGACTGACCAGTCCCTCTTTTTTGTCCCATCACTCACCTTTCTTCCTGGAACGTTGACATCAGTAACGCTGTCTGTATCTTTACTTCTGAGACTTTCCCTTTCTCTGTCGCCATCAGCCTGCATCCCGATTATCTGCCTTTTGTTATCTTTCTTCTTGTCCTTGTACACGATATGCTTGACAGCATTTCTGTCAAACTTTTCTTCATCTGAATCTGAGTGAGATGACCTTGAAGATGATCTGGAGGATGATTTTAAGGATGATGATGATGAAGATGATTTTTTATCCCTTTTCTCATCTGTGGATAAAAAAAAAATTAATATGAGTAGACTATATAAGGACAGGGCCAGCAAGGAAACCACATGGCACTGATAAATAGAAAAAAAGAACCTACAAAGCCTAATATCAAACAGGGCCCAATGGTTTTACCAAGTTCTGAGACTTGGTTTCTTTATTTCTCAAAGGCTCAGATGTATTTAAACCTTGATAGAATTTAACCAGATGTTGAACAACTGGGCCCTGAGGAACAATTGGGCCCTGGAGTCAACTGTTCATCCATTGGTTGAATTTCACTTAAGTTTGACTACAAGTGACCCTTGCTTACAGATGTTAACCATGCCACACACATCTCTACCAGTAAATTTCCAAAATCTAAAAAACGGTTTAACTGAAGATGCAACTCAACCAAATGATTAGCAGCAATATTTCAATAGTTCTACATGCAGGTTTTATTCCCCAAGCCTTGACTATAGTATACCTAATAATACTAATGGGGTTGTAATTTAATCAATAGATGGCATAACAAGATAATGATCAATAAGTACAGTGGGACATTGTTATATTGTAGACCACAAAGTGGCAAGGTCAAATCAGTCCAGGTTGTGAGGTTTGTTTTGAAAAAACATATCTCGGTGGTCTAGAATCCTAACTGACCACTCCAAATTTGTCTAATTGGCAAGGTGCTTTATCTAGAAAGGTGTAAGTCACCTGGAACAGTAAGTGATGACCACAAACATATCTACAGTCAAACCTGTCTTAGTCATCCACTGAATTAAATGAAAACATCTGTCTTATGTGACCTAAATGAGTAGTTCCCAAAATTGGTTTTCCTATATCAATCACATGAATTAAGAGACCACCTGTCATATTTGACCCATTTTGCTCCTTCCCGTGGATGGTCTCTTCAAACAGGTTTGACTGTAATTTGCCTGATGATCTTTTAAGAGAAGTCTTAGTGATCTAGAACACCCTAAGGCGGGCAAAAATTGGCCAGATAAATGAGGAGTTTTTATAATAGAGGTCTTGGCCGCCTTGAAAAGTAGTCTTCAATATGATATTTGTGGATTTATTCACCATTTTTTGGTGAATCAGTGTTTATGCATTTTTTATCAATATATTATGTAGCAGGAAGCTTCCCGTGCCGAACTGCCATGCCCCCTTTAAGTCCACTGTCAAATTGAGATCGAGAATTGAGAACGGAATTCTCGTCAAAATCAGTAGAGGCAATTCAACATAACCAGTCACACATGTAATTCCACTGACACTGTGAAACATTTTAGTGGCAAACAAGGTCATTACAGAGACCATAAAATTTACGAAATGTCGACATTAAACATCTCAAGAAAATCCTTGACATGGGATGTAGGAAATTTACTTCCTCTCTCCTTGAGCAGAATAATCCACCTATTTACCCGTTCTGAGATATCTCTGTCTTGCACCCCACACACTTTTCTTTAACCCTCTGATGTTACATGCCTTATACCTGACCTAATTTTGACGTAATGGGTCCACTTGAATACACAGTGTTGTACGTACAAAACGTATTTATGATTTTAAAAACGCATTATTGGGGGGTGAGAGAACCTCTTTGTATAGGAACAGAAAAAAAATCTAATGCACCCCCATATCAAAGATTTCCATAGCTTCAATCATTGTGGACTGCACACCTTTGACACTTGGGCGAGACAGAGACGTAGATAATACGTGTCATACGTATATACGTCTGTGGGAGAGATTTATCAGTCCATATGCAAAGTATAGATTTTATTTGTCTCATCTGAAAGACCGGGAAAATACCACGAGTCATACTGCTGCTAAAACTTAAACTTCAATCCTTTAGTTCTTAATGTAAATTTCCATCAACGCAAATTTCTTGATCTTGTACTTTGAAATTCACTAAGGAATAACTTTGTCTTTGTTTGTTTTGTATTCATTACAGCTGCTTTTGATTAACATGTTTATAATAAAGGATAATTAAGTAATTGCACTAGTACTCTAACCAAATTTTTGACAGAGTGAAACTTATTTTCCCTCTTTGAGAAAACTTGTATGCAATACTTTAAAAAGCTACAATACAGCATGTCAAGTCATTTGGATTTTTACACTAATATAACTTAAATATTCTGGATTTTGATTCTGTAGGTTTAGGGATGGACTTAGAAGACCATTTCCTGAGTTCACTGTACTACTGCGGTGGCTAAGTCAGGTCAGAGCATTCATCTTTTGAACAGAGGACCTGGGTTCAAATCAGGATTGAAACAAACCAATTTTACCAAAATAGATTCAGGATAAATTGCACACCTTCAGATTATATGGTTTGTTCCTAGTCTGGACAGAGGAAGGGGTAGTTGAGTTTCCTTGAATGGTTTTGGGTTTTGGGATTCTTTGAATAGGTGGATGGTTGTGGTTTCCTAACCTAGGTGGAGGTTGAGGAGATTTCTAGAATGGGTGTTGGTTTATTTGTTCATAGCCTGTGTGGGGAGATGTGGGTTCCTAGTCTTAGTATGAAACAACTAGCCTTTCCTGTCCCTCATATGAGGCAATAAAAGTAGAAAAGATATGTCATGATGGCAACTTAAAGAATCTCCCATATTGAGCCTTTATTGGCGTTTGGTGCCATTTTCATATGAGTGACAGGTTCATGGATTGAACCATAAACAACAACACAACAACAGTATCAAAATAGGTGGCAACTGTTGTTAAGACCATCATATTAGAAGCAACGGGGGCGGGTTTTTCAGATGGAACCCTCGAAACCACGCCCACGAATATTTACTTGTGCTGTCATGTTACAGATCCCTCACAACTCAATGGCCCCGAGTGCTTAGTATCAGTTGATACTTGAAGCCCGTCACTAAACTTTGGCGATGACTTGAGGCTACTGAACGTTGGGTGGTTGGTTGTATTGTTGTTTAACCCCTTCACCCCTGAAATCTAATGGACTCTTCCTTATTTCAATGATCTAGGTAAGCCCAAATGTGTATTCAGGGGTGAATGGGTTAACATCACACTCCAGAATCTTCCACGTTAATGGAACAGTAACCAACAGTGAACGATGGTAAATTTGGACTATGATTTCTTATGGCCATCGAGCAGCGAGGGTTTTTTAACATGCCAACACCTTCGGAGTCATGGGACCTTGGCTTTTTACCGTCTTCGCCCAAAAAAAAGGGACGGTCAAACACGCTATGGCACGGCACGGATTTGAACCTGCCACCTCACAACCAGAAGGTGAATGCACTGACAACTGATCCATGGCAGCTCTTACTGAGAGAAGGAATAAAATAGTAAACAGCCTTTTTTCCTAAGCTTAAGCTAAATTTGTTGACAAATATTAAGATGAACAAATGTCCAGAAATTTGTACTATTTCAGGGACTGGTTGTCAAGGACTTATCAGGCAACAAATATACAATGAAGAACTCTTATAAATCCTAGGATTTATTTTGTTGAGGACAGATTTTCATTCATTTTGAATTTTTACGTAGATCAGGTGTCTTTAAACTCTAAAATGATTTTCCGAACAGCTTTGCTCGTAGTGTGTAG
>JACSZP010024791.1:0-11091 GCA_016161895.1 Pinna nobilis
TCCCGCGGCGCCACTCCGCGGTTGGCCATCCCTGTCTTTCAGATGAGACGGTAAAAACCGAGGTCCCGTGTCACAGTAGGTGTTGGCACGTTAAAGAACCCTCCCTGCTCTACGACCAGCAGTGCTGAGCATAGGCAAAATTTGTTGCCCTTCACTGGCAGACGGTGACGTCTCCATGAGTGAAATATTCTTGAGTGGGACGTTAAACAACAACTACAGATGCTACAGATGCCTGTGTAGAGCATACTAAAGATCCAATTTTATAATTAGGTTGATTTTAGAATTGTCTTCATTAACAGGGCACATTGTCAAAATCAAACTTGAAAGATTAGCGGGATTTCTCATGCATTCCTCATTACCATTCTTGTGTGTGTGGGGCAATTAACCTATTCACCCCTAAAGACATTTTGGATTTGCCGAAATCATTGATTTAAGGAAGAATCCATTAGATTTCAGGGGTCAATGAGTTTATATGAACTCCCGAATCACTCGTACTTTATCCTCTCATCGATTTATTGTTTCATGGTGTTATTCTTCTTTGAATTAACTAATAGTCTACTATACTCGTGTTTTTGCATTTTGCATTTCGAGATCAATACACCAAGTGTTTTGACTGGTGTTTTTTTTTCTAAAAAAAACCCAACAAATTATAGGTTGTATTCATGAACAATCCTCACGAAATTGGCTATTCTACTTACCAATAATGGTAAGAAATGTAAGTCATTCATCGAATGAGTGAAATAATCGCACGGAATTGCTGGTCAAGGCCATGTATAGATTTCACTTTGTAATTACCGGGGTAATGTCGATATTGATTTAACTAGGTAACTGATTATAACCCGATTCTTGCGGTAGATTTAAATGTTTTATATGTGATGATTTATTTACATTGTAAAGGATTATGTGGACGGTCTTCCTTTTGAAAACTGTTCTCCCTTTATATTCGTATTCCATACTTGTGAACACACTACAACATAGATCTGTATAACCATCAATGTAATTATTGTGAATACTTTGTCTATTGTTTTATCAATATAGGTACGGTACAGTTTAAACCAGCTGTTCGTTAAAATACAATCCCACAATACATTTCTCGATTTACAAAACCTCCCAAAGGGAGGATGGTAGGTTGAATGCATATTTTTCAATTACTTTACATTATAGATGAAGGATAGCGACTAGTACTACAATGTAATTCTAAATTACATTTGATTAAAATTCTTATTTTTCTTAGTCAAACTCATACCAATCTTTGTTCAACTAAGGTGACAGGGTTGTTGGAGAAACTAACAGACTGATACAAGATAGCAAGATTAATGACTCATTCTCATATACAGTACAACTTTATAAGGACCTCCTTAGAGACACAAGAAAACTAGTCTTTATAGGGAGGCGGCCTTGATATGAAGAGCTCTTTTTCAAAACGCTTTAAATCCATTTGTTATTTTCAGAAAATAATAAAAATTTTGACTGAAACCGGGTTGTCTTTTATCGCTAGTTGCATTGAACACACATTTCAATTGCAGAGTACTAGCAGATGTATCGCGATCGATTTGGGAAATATCATAAAAAAAATTCGAAATTACTACTCTGGCTAGCGGTATAGCAGGGAAAATTACCATCTTTAATTTGGCGTTTATTGCGTTTTGGAAAAGAGCTCTTCATTTAGAGGTTGATTTGTACACAAACGGCACTATTTGGGAAAGTCGATCAAACCAGTCTCTGTGACCAGATGGTCATCATATACAGACGGTCACTTAAGTAGGTTTAATTGTGCTCAGACCACTGGGCTGGGCACCGCAAAACTTTTGAGTCTACTTAAGTCTGAAAAGATCCTCAAAATCTAGTTAATCCTGAATTCTGATTGGCCGAGAGACTGGATTCTCAGACTTAAGTCAATTTTCATGTTTTATAGTGCAGAACCATAATAAGTCAGAATAATATTGGTCCACTGAAGGCTAGGGGTTTTATTCTTAAAAAGAACCTGGCTTGCTGATAATATTCTCAAGAGTTATGTGATTTAAGTCTTTTCTAAATCATCAAATCTGACCAGATCAGAACTACTTTGAAAATTGGCTAAAAGTAACCCTTTAAAATGTCTGTATCCAGTGTAATTTGTAAATTATCTCTGTGTTTTTCGTCATTGTAATGTGATCGTAGGTGAAAAGTGTGCTTTGGTGTAATGTGCTACCAATGTATTTGTGCTTCATAATGAACCTAGTCATTTTATATATGTTCACGAAGAAAAATCTTTGTAGTAATGAAAAAACTTGGTGTGATAAATTTTGCTTCATGTAGCGATGCATCCAGCACTTTTTATTTTTTTGCAGTGATGATATATCAATCTTTTGTAAATACATCAAAACAAAAAATTCTTATGAGGAGCAATAAAAATCAACACAAAATTGTGGAGTATGTTGTTTATCTTTGCTTTAGGATGAAATCAAATCACCTGGTCCAAAGGCGAACTTTCTATCTAGGAGCCACGACAGGCTTTGTGGGATATCCAGGGTGCCGCCTGGGTCTGGGTTTTTAGCCCGAGCTACGCAGTTTGCAGTTCCTGGCCTTCAGATTAGGCAGTAGATTCTAAAAGCCGAGGTTCTGTGTCACAGTAGGTGTCAGCATGTTAAAGGACCCTCCCTGCTCTTCGGCCATAAGTGTTGAGCATAGGACAGAATTTGAAGGTCATTACCAACATTCCATCTTTTGAAGTGAAAGATTCTTTAAAGTGGGATGTTATGCAACACAATAGATGAGGCAAGATTCATAAAATTGCTGATCTCTTCTGTGACAAATGATTCAGCAGTTGTATTTCAAATGCATGCAAAGAGAAGGCCGTTTGACATATTGGCAGCACACATTCAGTGTGTGAATTCTGTTGTATTGTTGTTTAACGTCCCACTCAAGAATCTTGAACTTATATGGTGATGTCACTGTATGCCCGTGCAGGAAGATAAATTTGGCCAGTGAACTAGATCATTTTTCAGCCAAAAAGAAATTCCGAGAGTAAACAGAAAAGCAAGTATGTAACATGAACGCATAAATATCGGTACCAATGCATATTTTATCAATTTTAAGGGGTAAAATATGTACATGTAGTTATGCGTCCCATCTGGAGCACTGTTGGCCTACGATTTGCACCTATGGCCATAGAGCAGGGAGGGTTCTTTAACCTGCAGTCACCTACATGAACTATGACATGAGGACTTTTGAATTAACTGTCTCGTTCAGGAACAGCCAAGCACAGTAAGGAGAAGGTTTGAACCATGAACTAGATCACTTGATATTGGTATGGTATTGATGTTTAATGTCCCACTCAAGAATCTTTCACTCATATGGAGACGTCACCGTGTGCGGGTGAAGGGCTACAAATTTTGCCTATGCTCGGCACTGCTGGCCGTAGAACAGGGAGGGTTCTTTAACATGCCAACACCTACTGTGACACAGGGCCTCAGTGTTTACTGTCTCATCCGAAAGACAGGGACGGCCAACGGCGGAGTGGCACTGACGCGGCTCGAACCCGGATCTTCCGATTTGCAGTCAAACACGCTAACCACTTGGCCATGGAGGCCCCAGATCACTTGATATTGAAAGGAGATACAGACAGAATAAGATTTCAACTCACACGTTCAGAATGACCTTGACCTGTGATCTTGGCATAAAGTCATGATGTACACACCTGTGGGTCATGTATAGAGTTCATGTGAATTACGGCTAAGGCACTAAATCTTGGATCAGTTCCTCGTGTTATTTTTATGGACCAGTAATAACTCCATCAACTACATGTACTGTGTGTTTTCATATCAACTTGGTCAAAATTGTGTTAGCCATCTGAAGTATCATTGTGAAACTTTGCATCATTGGATGAAATTCTTTTCAAGGGAGCCAATCACCATGGTTGAGAGAAACAACAATTTTGGAATTTGATGTATTTCAGCGAGGCTGTTCAGACACTCGGGCATTTACTATAGGGACCAAGGATGGCCCTTGGTAATGTTGACCTGACAATTTAAAAGATAAAACAGGAATATAAAACAACATGCTCAACTTTCCTGAGTTGACTTTTTAATAATTATCAATACTAAACAGTTACATTGTATTTATAATACATGTACAATACCTTATAACAGACAAGACATTATTGACTATACAAACTCCATTTCTACCATGAAACACGTAGTTTAAACATTCAAAAGTGGCTGTATAATCGAGGCTGCAGTTGATTAAATATAGCGATTAACCACCCGTCGGCCGTTGTTAATACAGCGTTTTGATTTGCTGATATATCAGGAAATTCAATTATGATGTCATAAACTGACGTCAATATATCTGACGTCACAATACATTGAGTCGGCTTACCGATTATGGCAGGAACCGGAAAAAAATCTTCTCAAGGCATTTTCAATGTTGATTTGTAAATTACCGATAATCACATGTTATGGTAGAAACAAATTACACAACTCATTTGGATTGATTATCAAGTATATCCAACTCTCGTTAGTTAATTTACAATGTCTACAAACTCTTGCTAATGCTAGGATAAACATGATAATCAATCCCAACTTGTTGTGTACTCAACTACAAATAAAAAAGCCAAAGAGGAAACACGTACTACTATATGTACATGTATATGAAATTTGATGGTCCATTTAGACCTATGACTAACAATGAAGGCAATTAAGGCAAAAACTCTTGTGAATGCATTACTATTAGACCAGATGGATGATAATTTTTTCAAATGAAAATAATGGTACACATTCAATCTTACATTAAAGATATAAGGACCAACTGTAAAAAAAAAAGCTATATTTTTCTATAGTGCTTATTTGATTAGACCAGACATGTTACAAGCAATTATAATCATATTGTCGTCCAAAGGAATTCAAAAGACAAAGAGGTTCTTGAACAGTCATGAGTGTATTGCATCAGTCTAGCAAATAGTCTGGGACGTTTCCTACAGGAGAACTAAAGGTACATGTAATTAGTAAAGGATAGAGCATTCTGGCTGTAATGCTAACGACTTCTTCAGGGGGGGGGGGGGATTCTAACAAATTTGAAAAGGATGTCAACAGTAAAATTATGTGCTAAGGCAGGTTATACTGTTATTAGAAAAATAAATGCAGTGAACAGTCAAAGAGAAAGAAGGGATTATAACAAACACTCATAAAACTTCTGTAGCTCCAGAAATTTTCGCGGAACCTTATTTTGGCGAATAGGTTGCTTCGTAATTATTCGCGACACTATATTTTTGGGCGTGTGCATGCTAAGTATGGTAAGTTATCTTGCATGGTACATGTTAATGTAATGCTATTAAATTTAGCGAGAACTTTATTTTCACGAGTAAGTGCTCTCGCGTAATTACGCGAAAATAATATTCTCGCGAATAAAACTGGATTTACAGTAATAGATCCTTCATCAGAACTGTAGTTAAGCTGCACATATTTGTGTAGTTTAAATTTCCCCCTTAAATTGATGAAATATATGCAAATTGAGAGAACACCTGCCTTGAGAGACTACCTGTCTTGAGATAACGTCTGTCTTGAGAGACTACCTGTTGTGAGAGAACACCTGTCTTGAGAGACTACCTGTTGTGAGAGAACGCCCATCTTGAAAGACTACCTGCAGTGAGAGAACACTGTCTTGAGAGACTACTTATTGTGAGAGAACACCTGTCTTGAGAGACTACCTGTTGTGAGAGAACGCCTGTCTTGAGAGACTACCTGTTGTGAGAGAACACCTGTCTTGAGAGACTTCCTGTCATGCCAGAACACCTGTCCTGAAAGACTACTGGTTGTGAGAGACCACATGTCGTTAAAGAACACCTGTCTTGACAGATTACTGTCATGACTGACCACCTGTCTTGAGAGACCGATGTCAAGAGAGACCACCTGTCATTAGAGACCTGTCTTAACAAATCACCTGTCATGAGAGACCACCTGTCCTGAGGCCACCTGTCCTTTGAGACTACAAGTCCTTTGAGACCACCTGTCTTTAGAAACCACTGTCTAGGACAACTGTCAAAAGAGATCACCTTTCTTGAAAGTGTCAAAAGTCTTGAAAAAAGTCACCTCTGCCAAGAGGACTTGAACCCATGACCTCAAGGTCTGTAGATGAACACATTACCAGAGCCTTGACTGATGGCTCTCAGAATTCATGTCTCTCAGAATCCTCAGGCTATGACACTTTTGAGATGAGACAGTTTGTTTTTTTCCTCCAAGTTTTGTATCCGTCCTCTTATGGTTTTATGAGGGCTTTTTGATTTACAGGTAATCTGCAGCATTTAATATCAGGACAATTGTCAAGGTAGATCTTTTCTCCTCCAACTTTCCCAGATGAACTTATGCTGATAAGTCTGACGGTGGGTCCTCTTTAGTAACTCCAGAATCGTACAGTATCTGCTGAAAGGGTTTGAAAGACCCTTTAGATTAGCATGTGTTGACCATTGTATATTACGAAATTTTCTAATGATATTATACTGAAGTAATGTTTCCAAAGTCTCAAATTCACACCCTTCACAGTCCAAGCTTAGTAAGTCGACCTCTAGGACTCCAATGCCTGCAAAACAAGAGGATGAGATTTTGTTAGTGGAGAAGATACGGTTAAACCTCTCAATAGTGAGAACTAAGTACCAGACAGAAATTTGTTGGGTGAAATACAGGTGATGTATTCAGTGAGGAACAGGTAGTAAAAGTTATGACCAATACAGTGAAACTTGTAAATTCAGACCACTTAAGAAAAGAGACAAATGCAAACATTATGTTGGTGGGTTTGTATTGTTGTTGAACGTCCCACTCAAGAATCTTTCACTTATATGGAGGTGTCATCATGTGCCGGTGAAGGGTGACAAATTTTATCTCTGTTCAGCACTTACACAAAGGTACGGCAATAGAGCAGGGAGGGTTGTTTAATGTGCCAACAACTACTGTGACACGGGACCATGGTTTTTTTTGTCTCATCCGAAATACAGGGACAGCCCAACCATACTGGGGTTTGGGCTCTAAACCCTGGTCTGCTAAATCAGAAGACCAACAAGCACCCCCCCCAAACATTATGTAGACATGTGACCTCTATACATATACATTGATCCATTATAATTTCATTACCAAGATCTTGGGGCTATCGAGGCACCAAAATCTGATGGTGAGGTCATGTATTAAATCTGCACTGGCTTTTCTGGTTCATCATGTGAGAGAGTCAAAACCAAGGTGCTGTAATGCAATAGGTGTGGGCACCTTAAAGAACCCTTACTGCTAAAAACCATATGGTATGGTATGGTATTGTTGTTTAACGTCCCACTCAAGAATATTTCACTCATATGGAGACGTCACCGTGTGTCGGTGAAGGGCTACAAATTTTGCCTATGCTCGGAACTGCTGGTCGTAGAGCAGGGTGAGTTCTTTAACATTGCCAACACCTACTGTGACACGAGACCTGGGTTTTTACTGTCTCATCCGAAAGACAGGGATGGCCGGGTTCAAATCCAGATCTGTCGAACACGCAGTCAAACCACACTAACCACTTGGCCATGGAGGCTCCCTCAAAACTATAAGTGCAGAGCATAGGCCAAATTTGTTGCCGTTCACTAGCATATATGGCGACATCTCCTTATTATAGATGAAAGACTCTTGAGTGTGACTTTTAGCAACACTAGAACCCAAAAGGTCAATTAAATCAGTGACCTTTATAGACACAAGGTCAATGAGAATGAGAAAATGAAACCATTGTACTCAGAAGATGGTAAAGCTTGTCACAGGACATAAAGTGATGGAGTGAAGTTCAAGGTCAAGGTCACTAGGTCAAAGGTCAAGGCCCTAGTCATGAGGAATCTAAATACATGTAGATGTGAAACATTGATGCTCAGTTAAAAGTTTTCTCCTGAAAAAGGTCAAAGTACACGGTCACTATGGTCAGAAGCCATAACCCAAAATGAAATGTCACATGGCTATCCACGCAACTTTATTCTGACATTAAGTTGTTTACCGGTATGTACTTGTTAACTCTTTTACATATGTAGGCCTACGGTATGGTATTGTTGTTTAACATCCCACTTAAGAATATTTCATTCATATGGAGACATTACCTTGTGTCGGTGAAGGACTACAAATTTTGCCTATTCTCGGCACTGCTGGCCGTAGAGCATGGAGGGTTCTTTAACGTGCCAACACCCACTGTGACACGGGACCTCGGTGTTTACTGTCTCATCCGAAAGACAGGGATGACCAACTGCGGAGTGACGCTATGCGCCTCAAACCTGGATCTCTCGTTTCGCAGTCGAACACGCTACATATATGTAACCACTCGGCCATGGAGGCCTCCTTTTACTCAAATGTAATTTATGTAGCATTTAATTTTTACCTTAACTATGTATTATAATAGCAAAGATCCGCATTCGCATATATATTCTGGTGAAAATCCCATACAACACATTAACAACCGGTAACAACATTTGACATTTATGTAATAAAATGTAGATTGTTGATCCACTACATATGTTTTTAGACAGTATCTACATGTAATTAAGATCTTGTTTTGATGTCTAGCACTGTCTAGAAATTTGATATAAGATAGGCCCCCCAAAACATACACAGCAACACACACTCAAATACACACTCAGATGGGGCCTCCATGTTCGACTGTGAATCGAGAGATCCGGGTTCGAGCCGCGTAGTGCCACTCCACATTTTGCCGTCCATGTCCTTCGGATGAGACAGTAAAAACCGAGGTCCCCTGTCACAGTAATTTAAGTGTTGGCATGTTAAAGAACCCTCCCTGCTCTTACCCAGCAATGCCGAGCATATATGCAGACTTTGTAGCCTTTCACCGGCACACAGTGACGTCTCCATATGAGTGACATATTCTTGAGTGGGACGTTAAAACAACAATACCATGCCATATGTACCATACACACTCAGACAGAAACACACATACCTAGGAGTGTGGAGGATAGAAAGGAATTTCAGAGAGACCATTAGTAAATATTGTTAATAAAATATTGGAACTTGAAAAAACGTGTTGTTATACCACATCCAGTAGACCTTGACATTTAACCTTGTACATGTACATACCTACACATACAATGTATATGTCATTTGTACCTTTTTGTGTGAGTTATGATCAGTACCTTTCAAGACTGAAAGATGTGGGCAAAATAAGACTTCATGTCAAAATCTGAGAATGACCTTGACCTTTGGTCAAACTCAGTGCACACCTGTAAGCCTATGTTATGGGTACCAATTCTGTGAATTATTGTCTACAATGTATGTCACCCAAAACATGAAGGAGATATTGCCAAAATAAGAATCTAAGCCCTAAATTCAGAATGGCCTTGATTATGAGACAAGGTAGGCTGCATGCAAGCCTGGGTCATGGAGATTGTTTTGTATGCATGTGAGTACGACTTAATTTCACGAAAAGGGTTTATTAGGAGATATATGACTCAAGGCAGACAGACGGTCGAACAAACAAACTAAGTCTCAATTATATGCTCCCCTGGAATTTTTCAGAAAGCATAAAAGATGTACACACCTATAAATTTTAAAAAGAAATAATTTTGAATCATATACATAAAGAAATCATATTGCATTAAACATGCAACCTACCAAAAAAGGGAAATCATAATCTTACCTAAATAAGTGAAGAAATCCACAGCATTGATGATGTAAACGGGGATTGATCCCTTTAAACAGGAAAATTTAGAGTTCGATGGACAGTTGATCCCCTCAGGGGCCAACTTTATCTTCTCATTTTCGGCACCAAGTCCTAAGTGATATATACTGACCTTCGGGTTCGACTGGAATTTTTCCTGAAGAATGCGAACATATTGTTCCAGAGGCTCTAAAATAACGTGACACATTCCGTATAATTTTGTGAAATTTCCAGCATCCAAACCGTGATTGCCTCCAACCTCTATCATTAAGCTGTCCTTGTTTAAGTAGGTATGGTGCGTTCTTCGTATTTCCGCTGTGTCACCACTTTTGAAAAACAGGTCATAGTTCACCTCAAATTCATCACTAGCGGTCTTATTACAGAGCTGAGCACTAAAATTTTCAAATGGCGTTAATTCTGTATTTTGGGCTACCAAATCGTACCGAGACCGGCTTTGTACAATATCAAACACGATGTCCTTATGCAGGTACCCGGCACTCTTCAAATAATCTATGTGCATTGAAATAGCCCGGTCGATCTTATTCTTCCCTAGGGGGTGCTGTAGTAGTTTGTAGATATAACTCAGTAATGGTTTACGGCCCTCATAGTATACCCTCTCCAATTTTAGGATTAATTCATTATGCATAGCACGCCTCATATCTGTCTGACTCTTCATGTGCCAATTAAAACATAACAACACGAGCAGTCCGACACAAAATGCAGTCAGAACAACATAAATCTTCTTTCTTCCATCACGATACATTTTCATTGATCTCTGAATATCTGAAAAAATAAGTAAACAAATTAATCAGAACATTGTTTGTTAGAACTTTTTGGTCTTGTTTTCATATATACAAATAGGTTCTTTATGCAAACTTTTGTTTAACGACACACTCAAAAATATTTCACTCATATGGAGACGTCACCTTGTGCCGGGGAAGGGCTACAAATTTTGCCTATCCTCGGCACTACTGGCCGTAAAGCAGGGAGGGTTCTTTTTGGTGCCAACACCTACTGTGAAATGGGACCTCGGTTTTTACTGTCTCATCCAAAGGACAAGGACGGCCAACCGTGGAGTGGCGCTGACGCAGCGAACCCAGATCTTCAGATTCACAGTCGAACACAATAACCACTCGGCCAAGGAGGCCCCGCAAATTTTTATTAATCTATAATTGAATCAATACAGAATCAGCACATTAGCAACCCCTCACTGCTCCCTGTGAAGTACGGACTGAAAGACTAAAATCTAAGCCCTCAACAAGAAGTCAGAAAAATTTCAGTCAGTGAAAGATTGCGGACTGCACCACTCAAAAAATAGCGCATTGATATTGAACAACAAGTACCGGTGTCACATGCTATTTGGATCCCCCTTATAAAAAGTATCCGGATACTTTTGGGATGGCCTAAAATGTATCCGTGGATACTTTTTAGCCCATCCCAAAAGTA
>JACSZP010024799.1:0-11628 GCA_016161895.1 Pinna nobilis
TCCGCCACAGCCATTAATCTTAAGACGGGCACTAGCGTCTTTTCGCTAGAGGCTCCAGCTCCGAAACTGCCGCCAGTGAAATCGAAAACCATGCAGCCAAAGTCGTCAACCTCGTCACTGTCTAAGAAACAGAAGGGGTCGAAGAAAAACGCACGAGATAAAAAGAAGAAAGGTTCAGTGCTGACCTCTAGTGGTAGTGTTGGTAGTAGGTTGAGTGACTTCGATTCAGATTTTACAGATTCGCTGAATATTGTTCCATTTCCATCACCGCTTAGGGAGGTCATCGATGATCTGGATAGAGGTGGCTACAACAGCGAGGAGGACGATTCTGATCAGTATTTCCATGATACCATTTTGTTCCAAGACCTGGCAAGTTACACTAAAAGTGTATTTAGGTTTGAGAAACTGGGCTATCCGGATTTGGTTGGAGGAAGATCCGTCCCAATCCTGGAGAGTCTCTACAATAGGAAATTTGGAGTACAAAGGTTTGTTGGAAGTTACTTTACATTTAAAACCTTTTAATTTGATTGAAATACTGACCAATCCGTGTTTTGAGCAGTATTTCTCTATTTTCAATTTTGAAATATTTTGCGTCAGATATACTGACTTTGAAATCAGTGTTTTACTCTAGAAACAATATGACAATGCCTGTTTACAAGGGTGTCCATAGCTTGTTACAATAATTACACTACATTAAAAAGATACCATTATATTGTAAGACCCACTGAAGTTGTTAAACATAAACATCCGTGGCAGAGTGGTTATAGCATATTTGACTCAAAATGGAAGGGTCTGGGGTTTTAATCCACGCAGCGCCACTCTACAGTTGGCCATCCCTGTCTTTCAGATGAGACAGTAAAAGCCAAGGTCCCGTGTCACAGTAGGTGTTGGCACGTTAAAGAACCCTCCCTGCTCTTCGGCCAGCAATGCCAAGCATAGGCAAAATTTCTCGCCCTTCACTGGCACAAGGTGACGTCTCCATATGAGTGAAATATTCTTGAGCAGGTTGTTAAACAACAATACAATACAGTAAAAACACATAAGCATGGTATAAACAGTAACAGAACAATGTGGAATGACAAACATAGGCCTGTGGCTGTGCTGAAGACCATTACAGAAACTCAATAATGATATACATGTAAGGGTAAGAGTCTCTGTGGGGACTTTCAAAATTTCTTAACAATTGTTGTTGCAGCTAGCTGATTAAAAGACAATCTACCTTATACAATGTAAGACCTAAATGTATGGCCCCCAATATCTTATTTCCTATGCAAATCATCTGAATTTAGACACATTCTGTCATATGTGACCATCACTGCATCGAATCCTTTTGATACTCTTGTAAAACAGGTTAGACAGTAATATAAATGCATGTATATTAATTGCACTATTTCTTCTTTCTCTTTCACTTTCAAAGCCAATGATTTTGGGGATAGGTTGTGATTTATTTACAGTGATGTCTCGTTAGTCCGGAACTCGTTAGTCCGGAAATTTCGTTACTCCGGATGATTTACTCGGGAACGAACGGCCACAGTGTTAAAACGCTTCGATAATCCGGAAATTCGCGTTCCGGATCCGGACGTTCTATTATTGGAACGAACGTGCACAACCAATGTAAATTTGACTCGTTAGTCCGGACAAAATTTTGACAGGTGGAAATGATCAATGTTGTTTTTACAGCATATTGCACTAAACAATAAACAAGACAAATCTTTACCTGCGTGTAGCCAGTTGATAATGAAAGGGTAATTAACTGACACCTCTTACCAATCGCTTGGGGGTATTCGGTAGTGTTTACAGGTTTGAAGTTCCTGTCAAGGTAGAAGCTGTCGGTAAATTTAATCACTTTGATATGATTGTCATTCTTTGATAAAGAGAGAATAAAGTGATTTTTATTATAGATGAAGTTAAGATAGATCATACCGGCTTACTCTGCCGAATTTTGGTTGGTTTAAAAGGAGCCGATAATCTACAGACCGTCATTCGATCTCTGATTTCATAGATATTCATATCCACTTGTTGGANNAATATTTCATAGGTACACAAGTTCATTCTCATTTTCCGTTTAACGTCTCTGAACAAACTTCTTCTATTTTCTAAATAATTTTTTTCCTCATTTTTTTCTGTATTTTTTTAATCTTTAAATTTTTTCAGTTTTTAAATTTTTTATCTCTGTTTAATAATAAAAATGAAAATTGCGGTGTTCAGTATTCTACATAATATGAATAATTACTCATGCGTATTTGTAAACAAATTTTTAGAACAAGGGAAGTAACTCTTACAGATAGCACGGCTTGATCCGGTATTCCGGACGATTCGTTAATCCGGACGAATCTCTCGGGAACGAAAGTGTCCGGACTAACGAGACATCACTGTATATTCATTGCTCTATTCCTACTTTTTCTTTCACTTTCAGAGCCAAGGTATTTGAGGATATAGACAGAATGATCCACCCAGAGAATGTGATTGACAGGGATGTCTATGATATTGACACCATCGTAAAGAAGGCAGGCAGTCACTACAGCCCATCTAATTCCAACCTCGCAAACAGAGACCAGCTCAGGTCAGCAGAATTATTTGCTTGAAGAATAAAAGTTAAAGTTTGAAATATGTCTGAAGAGGTGCAGTCCAGTCTTTCTTAATCCAGTCGCCAATAATCACTTCACTTTCAGGATGGAATTTACTTTGGACAGAATTTTAAAATTTCATTTGTCAGTATTAAAAGTGTGCTTAAGTACTTAAGATGCTTTGTTAACCCATTTACCCCAAAAGACAAATTTGGATTTGCTAAAATCATTGATTTAGGAAAAGGTCCACTATTTTTCAGGTGTTAAAGAATAATCCAGATTTTTTGACAGATATTTGTTTGTGATTGCACCTCTGGGTGTTTTTTCTAAGCTTGCTGGATGGAAAGGTTGGAATGCTAATTCCACACTCCAGCCTTGTCATCATTGAAAGCGGCAGAATTTCTATGCTGAGCTATATCTTTGGAACTGGAAAAGATAGGACTTTCATATTTCACACATAGAGACTTTCAATTAAGGTCATGACTTTTGACCGTGTGAACTTAACCTTGGAATTATCAGTGCTTTTTGTAAATGTCTCAATATTATATTTGCTCATAATTACACAAGTAATACTCAACTCAACATCCATTTTCAACTCTACAAATGATTTTATGTCTGACTCAAGTACTATACATAATAAATTCTTAGATGCTTTTGTTAT
The DNA here is from genome assembly GCA_016161895.1 of Pinna nobilis. NCBI lineage: Eukaryota > Metazoa > Mollusca > Bivalvia > Pterioida > Pinnidae > Pinna > Pinna nobilis. Next base: position 3,229 of record JACSZP010024799.1, read on the forward strand.
TGCACTGGAAGATTACCCTAGCACTATAACTATGTTTGAAATGGATCCTTCTTTGGAATGTTGGATGTCAATTTCAGCTATGTTGTATTTTACAGAATTGGAAGTCGACTAGAAGCTGGTGGTGTGAACTCACTCAGGTTTAATTCCCAGTTTGAGAGTGGAAATTTGAGAAAAGCAATATGGGTAAAGTTTTTAACATGTTCAATCTCTCTCTTTTCATTCCTTTTGAGTATGATTTCCCTGAGACGGGTTGCAAAAGACTGGTGGTCTGAGTATAATTATGACCTGGGCCTCACCAGTAAAATCTGGCCACCCTCACAATACTTATTTCACACCAATATCTGAATTGTAGCTCACTCTTGTGTGGTTGTTGCACACCCCATGTATAGTTTGGTTGGTTATTTAAATTATTGTTCAAAATCCCTCTCAAGAATCTTTCACTTATATGGAGACGTCACTGATACCAGTGAAGTGCCAAATTTGGCCTATGCTTGGCACTTGTGACCATTGAGCAGGGAGGTTTTCTCACTTAACATGAAACGGGACTTTGATTTTTACTATCTCATCGAAAGGACAGGAAAAGCCAACTTCAGTGTGGTGCAGATTTGAAGGCATAACCTCAAGATCAGAGGGCAAATACACGAACCACTGGGCCACAACGGCACTGCCAGCTCATCCCATGTAGAGATGTTGTCAGTGTCAGGCAGTTTAAACAATGCATTGTTTCTGATTTCAGGTGAGAGAGTATGAATACGACTTAATCCTTAACCCTGATGTCAATACCAATCATCACCATCAGTGGTTCTATTTTGAGGTCAGCAACATGGTGGCTGACGTACCATACAGATTCAACATCGTCAACTGCGAAAAACTCAACAGCCAGTTCAACTTTGGTAGGTTAAGATTTACTTTCAATAAATGTTGAATTGACACTAAACATCCTTGATAGGAACCTATACCTGTTGATGTGAATAACTTTGATTTTGTTATATAAATTCCCTTGAAAGATCAACATAGATTTACCATAATCAACTGCAAAAAACAGCTCAACAATTATTTCAACTTTGGTAAGGGATTCAAGTGCATATTTGATTCATATATTAAATCTTTAATAAAAAACCAAGACCTGTTGTTATGAATAACTTTTATTTTAATTACAATATAAACTCTCTGTAGAGAGCATCTCCTACAGCCATGGCAGTGTGGTTTTTCAACACTGGTGATCTTTTTAGACAGTTTTTATTGCAATAATTGTTTGAAAAATTGTTTTGCTTGAATGTGGTCACTCAAAAGAAGTTTCACCGTATCTTAAACTGAAAAATCACACTAGTTGAATGGATTTTCACAGATAATTTATGGCAACTTTTGCATCTTTTTCATTTTTATTATCCCAAACTTTATGTGTAGTTAATGATTAAATATTTTAATTTCTTGCAGGTATGAAGCCAGTCATGTTCTCAGTAACAGAGGCAATGGAAGGTCGGCCATATTGGTTCAGAAGGGGAACAGACATCTGTTACTATAGAAACCATTTCACCAGAAGTCCCCAGGCCACTGGAGGGGTCAAGGGAAAGACCTACTACACTGCCACATTCACCTTGACCTTCAAACACAACAAGGACATATGTTACCTGGCCTACCATTATCCATACACATATACCACCTTACAGGTAAGTGTACTCTTCTTTAGGGGCTGTCGTGGCTCAGTGATAAGCTTGTTCGCCTTCTGATTATGAGGTTATGGGTTTGAATCTCCACCACATTGTAGTTGTCTATCCCTGTCGTATGGTTGAGACTTCTTAAGGGCTGCCGTGGCTCAGTCGTTAGCTTGTTCATCTTCTGATGATGAGTTCATGGTTTCAAATCTGTGCAACAATGGATTTGGCAGTCCTTTCCTCTTTGATGAGACAGTTAAAACTGAGGTCCCATGTCACAGTAGGTGCTGGTACATTCAAGTCAAAGAGTACTCCCTACTAAATGGTCATATATGCTGAGCAAAGACCAAATTTGTCATCCTTCAACGGCATACAGTAACAGCTCCATGTTGGTGAAAGATTCTGGAGTAGGAGGCTGTACATCAATCAATCAACCAAATTCAACCAACATAATCTCTCCCAGGTGTTCAGAATGCTTTGCAAATAAATCTTTTGGTCTCTTTTTGGATACATTTGAGAACCAGTAGAGCTGCAATGAGCAAGGAACTCTCCAATTTGGTTCGATTTCGATTTTAATGTCTCGATTTGAGTTTTTTCTATTCAAGTTTTTTTATGATAGATTTTCTATAAATATCTGATTTTTCCTTGCATTTGTTAATGACATAATATAAAAATCTTATCTTGACTTCAATTTTAATCACTCAGGAGAAAATTGCAATAAATATAAAGGTGAATGGCACTGTTTATTGTTTACACATATGAAAGTATTCAAAGTACAATGGTAAAATAGTAAAATAATAGACTTTTTTTGAAGCTGATTCGATTCTGAATCACAATATTTGGTTTTTGGGACAAGTCCTTACAGCTTTAGTAACCAGGTTGTCTATGCCGCCAATAAAAACTAGCTTCCACCTTATTGTTGAAATTGTTAGGTATGGTGTAAAACAAAACAAACAAAAACTTCCACAATAAAAATAAGCTGATAAACATTGCATGTTCATGCTGAATGGATGTTTGCAGTTCTTTTGTACCTTAAGACATAAATCAATTTTTAAAAAAGAAATGTAAGGCAGAAAATCCATGATATTTGATGACTGTGATGTGAAGACTGATTCGTCTATGTTTCTACAGACACACCTACATTTATGGGACCGGGTGCTCGACCATTCTCAGATATTTTTCCGACGTCAATCACTCTGCCAGACAATCATGGGAAATGATGTTCCAGTTCTAACAATAACTGCCCAGCCGAAATCAGGATGTAGGGAGCATATTGAAGAATTAAGTATGTAACGTTTTCTTATTTTATCATTAATACAAAATCTTGCCATTTGTCGTGATATAAGTTATATGTACATTTGAACTTTGCTTAAAGACCACCTCACTTATGAGGCAACCCTTGCAATAAATACCATAAAACATTAGTCTGCTTATCTTTATTTTTAGGCCATTTCAACCTCTCTTAGAAGACCACCTCAATAATCAGACCATTTGAAGCCTGTCTTTTGGTGATCTTTATAGCAAGGTTCCTCTGAATATTTCAAATTCAGTAAAGCTGGCCCAACTTAATGTATTACATGTATCAGTATCACTGTTTTCTCTGTTTCCTTATTTGTAAGTCAATTACAGATGTTGATATTTCATATTGTTGACTTCTTGAGAGCCATTTTCCAGTTAGATAGATTTTATCTAGGCCTTTACATCCAGTTTTATATCGAGGCCTTACAGTAAAATGTTTTTCATTTTCTAACAACTATATGATTTTTGTGAAGAATATGGCTCATATTAGCCCGAGCAAAAGGTTACTGACCCAGTTTAGTGTGAACATTTTACACATGATTTCACATTAGTTAAAAACAGTCAATTAAGCATTGATTCTATATTTTTTCTGGTTCGCTGCAAAATGACCTGAATGAAGACTGCACACTGTAAATTCGCAAAGCAAATTACGTAAAAGTGTGAACAGTCTTCATTCAGGTCATTTCGCTGTGAACCGGAAAAAATATAAGATCAATGCTTATAATTAAATTCTGGTAATAACTTCATTAATTTTTAAAATGTTTTTTATCTTTTTATCGAAATAATATCATCAAACAAACAGTCGCGCATTAATTGCGTCATTATGACAACTATCAGCATCACTGCCTTCAGTGTGCGTGATGTAATACACAACTTTGATAGGTGTGGCTTAATTAGCGCTCGGGTCATTAAAGTATGAACCGAATGTTTTCCGGATTATTAACCTATGAAATCCTCGAAAATTTATAAAATTTAGTTAATTTAACATCTTTAGTGAGGATGACATTTCATTGTATTGAGTAATGCCATTCTACTATTCTTTATCTTATAAGACATCATTTCTCAGTTAGATTTACAAGTATCATTGTACATATGTAGCTTTTAAATGAAGTTTATTTTACTTCAATACAGGAAGTAGACCTTATGTGTTCTTATCAGGAAGAGTTCATCCAGGAGAGAGTAACTCTAGCTGGGTCATGAAAGGTAATTTAATAGTTTGATACAAATTCATTATCTTTTTGTGTTGAGATATTTATGGGATAATCTATTACTGCAAATACTGTTCAGGTGGTCACTAGACTACATATTTTTATACCTACAATGTACTTGCATAGAAGGAAGGGCAAGTTGCTCTACCCTTGTTGATTGGTCCGTACACCAACTATTTTTTTTAAATATGTCTGCAATGGATGCACATATTGAAATGAAGTTTTGCATACAGATACAGAAGAGTAGGTCCTATAACAAATAGGCTAAAAGCAAATCCAGTTCTATAAAGAAGAAGAATAATAATATCCCAGAAAAGAATTACTATTTATCTATTGATGTAGTGAATTCTGATGCTGAAAACGAAGGATGCCTATAACAAAGTCAAAAGTCAACCTCCTTTGACCTCGTTATAGATAAACTCCACTGTACACCATGAGGATATCTAGGTCAGCCTTCCACTTGGTCACCATCAGTTATTGTGAGAGTTATGCCCCTTGAACCTAGAAAATGTCCAATCATTCAGTTTCCATTCAATATATCTGCAATGGGTGCAAAAATTGGAATGAATTTTACATACAGAAACATTATAGTAATACCTTGAAAAAATTTGTAACAGAGACATCTTTAACAGAGACAGTTTGCAAAGTTTACAGGGATGGAATTTTCACATCTTAGGTAAATACGGAATTTTGTGTGATGTAACAAGCTCACAAAGTGTGTGGATGCGGTAAGTTAAGGAATACTTTGTTAACAATGTCCCTTGAATTTCATAGTTAACAGTGATATAATTTTCACTTTTGATTGCAGTCTTGGTATCAGATTAAGCATAAAATGCTGATTTTATCACTTGACAAGATTACTAATTTCTTTTTTTCAATACCTACATTGCAGGAACAATTGATTACCTTCTGAGCAAAAAGCCTGCCGCACAATTACTCAGGGAGACCTATATCTTTAAAGTTGTACCAATGCTGAATCCAGACGGTGTTATAAATGGATGGTGAGTTTAATTCAAAGAAAATATTATCATTGCTAAGTTTCTCCAAAATGATAAGTAAATTTTTTCTTTTTCTCCAAATTTCCAGTTCTATTAATCCTTAAATGTTCTTAGAACTTTATTTTTTCGCATATTGATTATTCTGTATTAGCAAGATGTTGCAGCCCTTCACTGGTACTTGTTGACATCTCACCATAGGTGAACAATTCTTGAGTAGGATGTTAAATAACAACACAATCAACCAACCAAGGAGCTCCACCCCCAGATAGTATAAGTTGGTTGTATTGTATTTTTGTTTGATGTCCTACTCAAGAATCTTTCACTTATATGAAGACGTCGTTTTGTGCCATTGAAAGGTGACAAATTTTGCCTATGCTCGGCACTTTAGCCGTAGAGCAGGGAGGGTTCTTTAGGATGCCAACACCTACTGTGACACGGGACCTCGGTTTTTTCTGTCTCTTCCGAAAGACAGGGACAGCCAACCACGATGTGGCTTGAGCTCAAACTCTGGACTTCATGATAAGAAGTTGAACATGCTTACCACTAGGCCACGGCGGCCCCCAAGATATAAGTTACCTGAATTATAGTGTCAAACTTTAAGAAATTGATCCATGGATCACTTTCAGTTTTAGCTACTGATGTAACTTTTCTATTTTGATTTTTCCATCAGCCACAGATGCTCTGTAGCTGCTGAAGATCTGAACAGAAGATGGGACAACCCTTGTCAAAAGCTTCATCCTACCATCTATCATACAAAAGGCCTCCTCCAGTACCTGCAGATAATCAACAAAGTACCAGTGGTGAGTTTTATATGTTTTTATTTATTTTCGTAATTCATTAGGAAGAGTTCACAGCTTTTATTGTACTACTGCGATACCAAGATGGCTACTTGCAATACTGAGCACATGGTAAGATTGAAGGCCCCTTATGTCCACTTGAATATGAGGCTGCTTATAACATTGACAAGATATTCAATATTTCTACATTGAGTGTTTTATTTCAACCTTTATACACTTGGTCCAAAATATTTTCTATCTCTCCCTTTTCTTGTACTGAAATGCTTTATACAGTGAAACTTGTCTATAAGAACCCCATTGGAGGAAAAATAAATCCAGACTTTGTTGGGAGGTAGTCTGTATATAGAGATTGACTTGTACACAAATGGTACAGTTGACGACATCAAAAAATGGCCTTAGTCACTAGGTGGTCTTTATATACAGGTGGTTGCCAGAGCAAGTTTTACTGTATTTGATTCCAAATATCCCAATCGTGTGTTAGATTGCTATTCCAGTCCTGTTTTAGATAGATTATCAATCTAAAACAAGTGAATAACCTTGGGCCATGGAAGGGTTAGGGGAAATTGGGTATTTTGGCCTTTCAATCTTGCTCAGGCAAACATGATAAAACAAATTTACATTCCCCACTATTCAAAGCTTTTCAATATCAAAAGAATTTCATTGAAAAGCCTTTTTGTCTGCCTGTTTCTCTCTCTATTTGTATTGTTTATATTTAGCAGAAACTGGCTCAAACTTGAGTGTTTGTAGTTGTTGGTCAACCTTTTTTTATATCATTTCATGTTTGCCAAAATTTGTTGACCTCAGGCCTTTGACATTGACTCTAACCTACCCTAGCAATGCATTTAATTGAAGGACTACCTGTCTCATGTGACCTAAATACTTTATACTTGGTCTGCAACGAATTGGCTTAAAGCGAATTCAGTGGTGTAACAAAGAGAATAATGAAATCCCCAAAAGAATTACTGTTTATCTATAAATGTAGTAAATTCTGATGCTTAAAACAAAGGATGCTTATAAAGAAGTCAAAAGTCAATCCCCTTTGACTTTGTTATAGACCAATTCCACTGTATGTGGTTCCCAAATTGTTTTTTCCTATATAAATCACCTGAATGAAGAGACCACCTGTCATATGTGATAATATGTACACCTTCCCTTGGACGGTCTCTCAAAATAGGCTAGACTGAACTTCTCAAAAAACATTGTTGTCACTCATTGATTTCAGTGCTCCACAGAATCATCTTGTTTATCTTTCCAGGTATATTGTGACTACCATGGACACTCCAGAAGAAAGAACATATTTATCTATGGCTGCAGTCCGTCCATGTCGTGGATACAAAATGACACTGGAAATCCAGCCTGCACTGGAAATAAAATGGAAGACAATGGCTACAAGGTATTCTTTATGTTTTTTTTATTCTTAAAGGATTGGCTTGATTTCCATTCTTTCTTTTTTTTTTTTTTCTTTTTTTTTTTTTTTTATTTATTTTGGTCAAATGGTTGAATCAGAAAATCTATGAAATAAGAAAATTTATGATGTCCAAAATCTAGAAGACTGGATTAGTCTGATTTACATGTTTGTTCCTTTCAAAAATGGGGATGAGACAATTTTTTAATGGTTCGTCAGGTTTTTTTAGGAGATACAAATAGTGGCATATAGACATCTATTCGCAAAATCAGAGTCCTCTAAGTGGGTAATGTTGCTCATACCAGTAAAGGAAGAGGAGACATGTTATTTTTTCAAAGTCTGATGTTGTGATAATCGTATTTTCTTCTTCAGACACTGCCCAGAATACTACACATGACCTCACCAGCGTTTTCCTGGCAGAACTGCAGTTTTGTGGTGGAGAAGGCTAAAGAGACCACGGCTAGGGTGGTGGTGTGGAGGCAGATCGGTGTGGTCAGGAGCTATACTATGGAGAGTACTTACTGTGGTATGGACCGGGATACTAAATATAAGGTCAGGAACTATTGATGTACAGTCTAAACTGCCTACTTGACCCACTTAGTTAAAGGATTACCTGTCTAATGTTACCTACATGCGTGATTCCCAAAATGACTTTTTCCTATATATTTATCAAGTAGATAAGGCAATGATACAATGTGATTGGAATGGCATTTTTATGCCCCGGAGATCGAAGATCAGGGGGCATATTGCTTTTGGTCTGTCTGTCTGTATGTCTGCACACCTGGTTTCTGTCAGGTAACTCAAACAAATTTGGTGCAAGGCTTTATATCAGCAAGATCTCGGATGTGTTCGATAATTACAGGAATCCGTCAATATTCGCCAGAGTTACGGGACTTTGAAATCGTAAAAATAGGTCATTTTTCCATTTCCGTCAAATAACTTGAGATTTTTTCGTCAGAATTGAACAAAATTGAGTGTATTGCTTTATATCATCAAGATCCCGAATGAGTTCGATAATGACCCAAGTCTGTCAATATT
>JACSZP010024812.1:810-13184 GCA_016161895.1 Pinna nobilis
GCCAAATTTTCACTTAATTTCATATGTCATTCAAAAATTACAAACGACTTTGGTAAATAAATAATGCATTTTTAAGAATCTATCATTATTTTGAATCTCTGTTTCACTAAACGATGCAAATTGACAATTTCTCTTAATTGTCTACAATTCAATGTCTCCGCGGCCGCCATCTTGAAATTCAAATGAACCAATGAATTCACGAGATTTGAATTTCAAGATTGCCGTACATAGAATATACCAGGGAGACATTCAAAATTAAAAAATCAGCGACAGACAAGATCATGGCCAAAAACGAAAAGAGACGATACCACAAAGAGCAATCCAAATACACATGTAATACTGAAGAGTAAAAAAAGAGTAACACGAACCCCACTAAAAACCGAAACATAAAGTCTGCAGATCCTATGATTACAAGTATTATATGTTAGTAGGCCTTATTTGAAAGATGAGAGAGTTCGGGCAAATTTGGATCGGGCAAATTTTCTAAATCATACATCCAATATTTCTAGAGTATCCCGATCTGCATTTCTTTTTAGTAGGTCGCCATGGTCAACGCGAGATAACTCTTACTGTCGTTTTGAAGTTGTTGTTGCAGAAAGGAGAGTAAAATAATATGGCGAAAAAAAATAATTAAATACAATTTTTTCTACCTAAAGAGCTAATACACATTGTATACTTTGATTTATACTACTGTCATTTCCCCTATCTCAAGGCTGATTAAGCCTACCAAAGAAAAGGGGAAGTATCTTTTTAAAAATCATTAGCCTGGAGGGTTTTGGATACAAATTAACACGTAAAAAGACTAAAACAAGGCCACTCAATACTGGAAGTAGAAATGGGCAAAACAATATTTTAAATCCTGAGTGCAGAATGACCTTGACCTGTGACATTGAGACAAGGTAGACCTCAAAACAGGGTATTGGGGATTGCATTTTGTAAGTATGACCTGAATACATCAAAGGAATTAAGATATATGGTTCCGGCCGCACAGACTCACGGACGGATGGGTGGACGGACAAAGCGGCGACTATATGCTCTCTCGAAATTTTTCGGAGGGCATACAAATCAGGATCAGGAAAACAGATTTCATTTTTACACCGGGCAATAAAAATACATGTGTGTGAATGTGCTTGCGTGTATATGTAATTTATGCAAGAAAATGGAACACGATACTATCGATCACAATTTCTTGAAATCCTTATTTTCCCAACCCTTTTCATTATTACTATAGCAAACCATTTATATTAAAAACCCCTATTGATTTGGAGGGAAACGTATTCCCCTTCGGTTTCAATATTCCCTGGTTCGACTGAAGTTACTTTTTTCTCGTCAAATCAAACCGTATTCTCGTATAACAGATATAATTAAATTCGTTGCAGACAATTTCTCTAACCGCGTGACCTAAAAAGACTACACCCATAATCGGACTTGATGGTATATGTGTGTATCTCACCTTCCGATATATCTACAGGCATATACTCTACAGTTGTTTGGCGCTTCAGAACATTATCTAAAAGCATCCGAGTTTTCTCCGAGTTTCCACTTCCCATGTCCACGAACACAAGCGGGTCTTGAACTTGCTGTACAATGTTCTGAATAAAAAAAATGAAAAATATAAAATTCGTGCCTGTGATTTTACATTAACACAATGATAGAATCATAAATTCAGAGGAAGCGAAGCATGAATATCACTTGCCTAATCATTGTTACGTTCCTCTCAAATGTATTATTTTAAAGTAATGGGTGAAATCGAAGATACCAAGGGACATTCCAAATAGCGTAAGTCAACGACTGACAAAATTTTGGCCAAAACATAAAGGAGACAAAATTACAAACAGAAATACACAGATACACTTATAACTAAAAATAGTGTAACATGAACCCCAATAAAAAACCAGGGGTGAGTTCAGGTGCTCCGGAAGGGTAAGAAACTCCGGCTCCACGCATGGCACCCGTAGTGTCACACATTTTCGAATACAAGAATAAGTCACAATCGGTGATGGTCATAAACAAGAAAAGAGGGGTTCGGGACTAGGTATGCGACAGGGGGAACGTATCCCTCATCATGTTTTACGGATTAACCGTTTGACCAACCAGGCCATGATGGCACGACGTGTCACACATCATCGAAATCGGGAATAAGTCACAATAGGTGATGGTCATAAACGAGAAAACGCCTGAAGTGAAGGGCATCAATCATAAGTCTACATCTACTTTCATAAAAGACATTAGCTTTTCCGTTCTCATTTGAAAGACGGGAAAAAGTCATCCTCTTGTTGAAAAGACAAGAACACGGTCATCGATCATCTTATAAATCCTATGAGGAATGCAAAATTCAAACAAAGTTAGCTTAACATGGACTACCAGAAAGGTTCAGAAAAGCTGACTTTATACGTTACTGTAAGAACCCGTGAAAAGGAAGGATAGTCGAAGATACCAAGGGGGTATTAAAACGATAAAAGAGACAACATCATGGCAAATAGAAAAAAAGGTAGACAAGAACACAAATAATGATGCACACACCAAAATCGTATAAAATTTAAAAATCTGGATAGGAACTGAAGTGTCCAGGAGAACGAATCATCTATTCAACAAACTTTTGAAACTTTATATAAAAAAGGGAAATCTTTACGTTCAAACCTGTTGCTTCCAGGCACGCACCGACTTAGGATTTTTTTTTATTATTTTGTAAACATCGAGTTCTGTGCTGTATGACAAAATGTATGTCTCTATATACGCTTATATCTGTTATAAACAGACATGTATGTACAGTATAAAACCAGAAAAGGAAATATCTATAATCATTTTAGTAGTCACCATTATATGCACAGATCACTACACAGCTGTGCAGCTCAGGCGAAACGGGAACAGGAAAGGGTATTGAGCGATATCCGAGAAAGAAAGCAAGAGATTTGGAAGAAAATCATGGCTGGTATTTTTCCCGGATAATATACCATTGCCAACAATATTACGCAAAACATTGTACCAGGAACACTGTGAAAAAGAAAAAGAAAAACAAGCGATTAACGGAGGTTGAAAGGCATGTAGGAAAGATACAACCGTATTTATCTTAATAATAAAGCTTAAACATGAAAAGGTAAAGTTAACGAATAGCGATCGATCTCATAATTCCTATAAGACTGCAAAATATGGAGTTGGGCAAAGACGGACCCCTGGATACACCAGAGGTGGGACCAGGTGCCAAGGAGGAGTTAACATCCCCTCCAATCTATCGAGGAATGTGTTTTGCTTTACTGTGCAGGTGGTTTTGATTTAGAAGAAAAAAAAACCCTTTGACAAATAAATTTGTAAAGCTAAAACTAAAGTTTTCACGTTAAGCACATTCACTGAGCACTTAGTATCTATACATATAACATTATACCTGGTTTTTCTTCCCTTTTCCTTAAAAATAAAATTGCAGAGGTATTAAAGGATATTCGAAAATCTAAACCCCAACGAATGCGACAATCTTACGAATAATAGAAATCTCAGCGTGGAAAACAATTACAAATTCCTAATGGAATGAAACTAGGTGCCCGGAAGGAGTCAGTGTTCTCTGTTGGCATGCTGCATCCATAGCAAATGTACTTCATTACTGCATCAAGTGTAAAAACCATACATGTAGATATAGGCATTATTTTTATATATACAGTACATCAACCACCCTGCCAGTTGGTTGTTTGTACATACACATTCTGTGCATTCATCAACATACAAATCCCCCGTTTTAAAAAGAAGCTTACGCGCGGAGCAGGAGTTGCTAACCCTTCCGGAGCATCTGAACTCACCCCTGATTTTTGGTAGGGGGTTCGTGTTACTTTAGATTTTGGTTTTACACGTCTTGTTGTGTTGATAGCTGTTTGTGTTGTCTCTTTTTTGTTTGGCCATAATTTCGTCTGCCTTTGGATTTTTGAATTATTGATTCCCCCTTGGTATCTTCTACAGTCAATATGTTTACAATATCTTACAATAAACACTCTAGTTCACGAGGTCATGAAATTTGGTTATTGATTATCAAACTCACGAGTTATCTTTATTAAACATATATTATAATAATCTAGTTAACATAATTAATTAAAATTAGATTTCATTTAAAACGTTAATTTTCTTCGCTAAATCATCAAAATGTAATTAATTGAAAATCAAACAACTGACGTGTGCTGATTTCAATCGTGAACAATTTTGAAAATAGGACTTACAGATCTTTAAGATTTAATTGTATATTTCTGTAATTTATCGTAAAAATGTTGTATTATTCTTATAATTTATTTTCTTCCTGTTTCAACTCCTCGCATATATCGCCTCGCAGTTGGATCTGTGTGTGAGTTGATTTACACAGTCTGCCAGTAGAGGTCAAGAAACTCATAACTAATAATTGAGATTTCACCTGGATAGATATAGTAGTAAGCATTGTCCGTGAGACATTTATTGTTATAAATATATCCCTGCTTGTCATATCTGTACCACACTGGTATATATTTAGGTTCTGAACACAACCCCGTTTGTAATGTCCTCAGCATGCAGTTATCGACTTTGCTTTGTTATCCGGGACACAGATGCAAAAGATGCATAAGCATCCGACAGCCTACATTCATCACAATCGCTGACCAGCAATTAACCGGAAGTCCATCACTGTACCGGGAAAAAATCATTCCCAGCACGTTGGATTATTATTAAACAGTATTATATACACTAAATGTTTCAAAACTGTCGCTCAGTGTTTTCCCCTCTAATTGTGAAGTCATGGGTTCGAGCCGCACCACGTCTTTCAGACGTGACAGTAAAAATCCAGGTTCCTTATCACAGTGGGTGTTGTTAGTTAAAGAACACATCCTGTTCAATGGCCGTAATTTTAACCAAAGGCCAAATTCGCTGCCAATTCACCGGTTTACGGCGACGTGTCTTTATAAGTGAAGACTTTTGAGTGAGACTTTAACCCTTTCAACCCCAAGTATCAGAATGGTATACTCTTTTCTATTGTCTGGACCAGTCTATTTCGGTCAGTGGTGTTGAAAGGGTTAAACAGCAATTTATCAATCATCAACATGCTTTTTACATCAAGGAAGACAACATACGGGCTTAACATGCACTTTTAACTTTTGTTTATAAATTTTATTTCGAAAGGGTATGGTGTTAAAAAAACCACTTAAAAACAGTGTGTTTGTATACGATTTGATGATAGTTTATAACCCAAGCGTATAACATAGCCAACAATTTTTTCATATCAATACTCGTAACCGATAATATAGGAATGACACAATATTCATAATGGAAGTCTTCTGTATTATTATGATATTCTATGATTATAAAATAATACAGAAAATAGTTATGATATTTACAGTTGCCTTAACAACGAGAAGAACAACAATAAAGACAAGAAATACAATACATGTACGTATATTAATGTTAAGAATTGATACAAAGAAAGATAAGTAAAGGAAATCAATAATGATGAGAGAAATAATTCTGATCAATGCATGTATATGGCAATAGCTTATTCATAACTTATGTAATTATGGATATTATATTACCGCATCAATTGGAGCTTATAAACTCATTTGTATGATGAAATTGGACTGTACAACCATGTAGGTGGGATTAAAGCCTACTTATGTAATGATGACTTACATCCAAGACAAAGAGTTAAAGCCCAAAATAGACTGTATGTCTATATGCGCAAACAGCCGACTCATATAGTGATGGACACATTTGATATGTATGTAGATGAACGTAAAGCAAGATAGGAGAATGACTAACGCACTGGGCAAGTGTGTGTATGTAGAAATGTAGAAGCACATATAGCTATCTGGTATAGTGATAAATAAACTGGTACTCTATACATGATAATGTTCACCCCGTTTTAATTTCGTCTTCATCATCAGCGGGCAAATTCAAAACTGGGCGAATTATTCAAAACGGGGCGAAACTGTTTACAATAGCATTAGGGCGAGAAAAGCACGGGGCGAAAATAACCCTGTATACAGTATGTACGTATGAAAGCCAACTGGCATAGTGATGCACGCAATCGATGGATATATGCAAATGTGCACGAAGGCAAGTGGTTTGATAATTGACGCATAAGACAAGTATGTAGATGTGTATTGAGCAAACTGACTTGATGATGGTTGCAATGTACTGGTATATCGATGGGAATAATCTACTGGTATGGTGATGCGTGTACTTTAAAATGTGCAAAAAGAAATACAATCATTGGTTATTTTAATGGGTGCAAAAGAAAGATTTGTAGGTTATTTTAGTGGGTGCAAAAGAAAGATTTGTAGAAGCAGACCTACAGGCGCCAGTCTCCTATTAATTGATGTGCATGTACTTAAAAACACAAGAACTTCGACCATATTCCATACGTTGACTATATTTACAACTTTTGCAAAAACGAATTTTATCTTTGTTTTACTTTTGTGATTCCCACATAAGCCCTTAAGAATGCAATATTTGATATATCTTCAGTTATGTAGTGTAAGTAAAGCCATCAGGTCACGGGTTCAAATCCACACTGCGTTGCGGTTGGCCATCCCTGTTTTTCGGATGAGACAGAAAACCAAGGTCATGTGACATTTTGTCGCACTTTTCTAGTATTGCTAGCGTTTCCTAGGAGAAATATTCTTGACCGGAATGTTAAACAATGATACAGCAATGGTCGATTGGTTGGTTGTATTGTTCTTTACGTTAAAATTTATAACATTACAAATTTGAGGACCACCACGTAATAAGTTGTGTTTAAGAACTCATTTTGTTGAACCCCATAACATTACAATTTAACTATCTTTATGCTTAACATATCTTTTTGAATGTCTGTCTTATCAATGGGTTGTTGTGCCACATTTTCAGTCATGTATGGTTATATAACGGAAAGATTTGAAGGGTTGGGACTTATCACCGTGCATCATTAAGGATTCTTATATAAACCTGCTGTAACACCGACTTACTCTAGCATCCAAAGGATAGGCAATAGTAATGGCGTGATTCTAATTCACAACCTCTGAATCTGAAGCTGTCACACGGAATTACTCTCTCATCCAAAGGATAGGCATTTGTAATGGCGTGATTCTAATTCACAACCTCTGAATCTGAAGCTGTCACACTGAATTACTCTCTCATCCAAAGGATAGGCAATAGTAATGGCGTGATTCTAATTCACAACCTCTGATTCTGAAAATTAACACTCTTACTCAGTGCCATGGTGACAATCGTAACTCTTAATGACACATATACACTTATTCTACGGCTTCAAATCCACACCGCCCTGCGGTTTGTCGCACTTTTCTAGTATTGCTAACGTTTCCTAGGAGAAATATTGTTGACCGGAATGTTAAACAATGATACAGCAATGGTCGGTTGGTTGGTTGTATGGCGTGATTCTAATTCACAATGTCAGAATCTGAAAATTAACACTCTTACTCAGTGCCATGGTGACAATCGTAACTTTTAATGACACGTATACACTTATTCTAAATTTTAACCATGAAGAATTCAAATGTGTATCCAAGATCATTTGAACAAAGACGAAAATCAACAATTCTTTTTACTCTAACATTCATTCTGCAATCTCAACTACAAATGGCATGCATACGGCTGTTCTTAATTCTGACCTTGTGTTATATAATAGGACTTTAATTATTTGCAAATAGACTAAATCAATATTAACTTCGTGCAGCAATATCAATTACAAATGTCATACATAAACTTGTTCTAAATCATAACCTCGAGGAATTCAAAGTTTTAATTTATACAAATAAGTCTCAGACAAAAATCATATACATGTAAAAACGTCACTGTCCCTTTTGTGCCGTATTATCGATAACTTAACGGGCCACCGTGGCTCAGTGCTTAGCGTGTTAAACTGCTGTTCATGAAAGTAATGGGTTCGAACCGCGGCGTGCTTTGATTGGCTTCCTTTGTCCTTCGCGATAGGATGGGACATTTAAAACCGATAGATCAAAGAACCCTTACTTCTCAATGACCGTAAGTGCTGAGCATAGGCCAAACTTGTCACAATTTAGCAGCACTGGTAACGCCTTAATGTAGGTGAAATAATCTTCAGTGGGATGGTAAACAACAATTTAAACAATCGAGTAACTTATGGTATCGTTCAAATCACTGAATATTTCACTGAGAAAGAATCGATATCCAAGTCATATTAATACGTCTGTTTTTCTGTGTCTGTTTCTTAATAATTTCACGGGTTATTCGAAACGTCTTTTAAGGTTTTGTGTGTGACTTGTCTTGCCATAAAAGAAAGATGGAAAGTAAACAATAGAACACAGCAAAGTCCACTCATTCCACGCCATATAGGCAATCTGTTCAAAAGTAGGCAGGTAGGTTTTCTTAAAAGGTGTTAACAATATACTTTCTATAAGATAAACAGTAAATCCAAACTGGGCGTCAATCTCGAAATAATAAAAGGAAAGGACAAAATACTCTCTTTTGAACGGTGAAAGAATAACCATGGCAAAAGAAAAATTCATGTTTGATGGTTTAAAATAAAACGGCAAAGCAAAATGACCTCTGTTTCAACTCCTGTATATATCCGTCTTGCTTCACCGCAGGCCGGCGGCCGGGTTAAGATACACTATTGCAACGCCAAGGTCATATATACTTACACATTTTTATAACCTGGCCATAGTTTCTATTTAAACTATATACATTATTATATATTTAATCGCCGGTGTTATCTACATAAGATCGATTTGTTGACTGCATTATAGTAGAATGTTAATGTTTCATTTGAATTATCATTCGAGATTAAAAGTGAAATTTTGTGAATAAAAGAAAATATGTAGTTACATCTTCTTCCAAAGTATTTTATATTTATTTCTATGATGTTTTGACATTAAATGAGAAAAATAAAGATGAAAGTCACTGTATTCGAATCTAAACATAAAACACTGTGTGTTGGATATTAATTTCAATTCATTTTTTAAAGTAGGAAATCTACTATAGGATTGATTATCTAATTAGCAAGATTATCAATATAAAAGTGATAAAAAGATACATACCTGAGCATATTCCCGTATTATTGAAATTTCACTCGGATAAAAATAGTAATATTTATTGTCCGATAGACACCGGTCATTATACAATGATCCCTGTTTGTCATACCTGTACCACACAGGTAGAAATTTTGGGTCAGAAGTAAGCCCTTTCCGTAAAAACTGTATCACTTCTTCATCCATATCAAATGAATGTGAATGAAATACGAAACTATCACTTCAGATTGTCAAATGATGGTTTAAATGACCATGAACTGGGTAGTCTGCTATACATGTATTTAGTTTGTTTGCACTAATACTTAAGGTAACGGTAGGTAGCACTTACAAAACACGGCCTGCTTTTGGTTATTAATTCATATTCTAAATAATCACAAAGAAACTGCAAGTGAAATAGAAATATTTACATTAAATACATGTTACTGTAAAATCATTGATGACCGTTTCTTGGACAGAAAGTAATCTGATTATATCCGTGATATATCTCTCTACATAATCGATGATCCTTGATCCCACTGACCTGTATTTATATTTGCGACAGGATTATGCTTACAATAAGTATAAGCGTAATTAACAGCTTAATCTTTGTAAGCATTATAAATCACGTGTATTGAAATCCTAGATATATAAATTGATATAGCATTTACATTACATCTATTATGGGGGCCTGCGTGGTCGAATGGTTAGCATGTTCGACTGCGAATCGAAAGATCCGAGTTCGAGCAGCGTAGCGCCACTCCGCGATTGGCCGTCCCTGTCTTTCGGATGAGACAGTAAAAACGAGGTCCCGTGTCACAGTAGGTGTTGGCACGTTAAAGAACCCTCCCTGCTCTACGGCCAGCAGTGCCGAGCACAGGCAAAATTTGTCGCCCTTTATCGGCACACGGTGACGTCTCCATATGAGTGAAATATTCTGAAATATTCTTTAGTGGGACGTTAAACAACAACAAAACAAAACAAAAAACATCATTTAAAAACGGAATGTTCACCCTAGGGATATGGAGGTCTTTCGTTGTCAATATGATTGAATATGAATTTTTATGACTGGTACACGAGCTAAATTACAGAACCGATTCTTCATCACGTGTTGTAATAACTATCATTAATTTGCCGTCACGGATTACCATAAATACATGTATTTTTGTCCTTTATATTTTATGAATTTTTGGAAAAGGAGTATGTATGGTTTTAGGTTCATCCAATGTACTAGTGCTCGTCAGTTTCACACAATATTAAAAATCAAGGTCAAGGTCATGAGGGGGGCCTCCGTGGCCGAGTGGTTAGCGTGTTCTACTTCGAGCCGAGGGGTCCAGGGTTCGATTCCCGCAGGCGCCACTCCGCGATTGGCCGTCCCTGTCTTTCGGATGAGACAGTAAAAACGAGGTCCCGTGTCACAGTAGGTGTTGGCACGTTAAAGAACCCTCCCTGCTCTACGGCCAGCAGTGCCGAGCACAGGCAAAATTTGTCGCCCTTTATCGGCACACGGTGACGTCTCCATATGAGTGAAATATTCTTGAGTGGGACGTTAAACAACAATACAACAACAACAACAAGGTCATGAGGTCAAATGTTATTATAATGTATTGAATTTTTTGTTATTAGAAATTTAAACAAGAGGCCAAAGGGGCCTTTACGGTCACCTGAGTAATAAATTTGGTTCAAATTGGCCCACTAGTTCTTGATATGAAGTCTAAAATACAAATTCCTATACTAACTCTATGGGAAATGCTTAAACTCTGGACAGGGCCAAAAATGACGCCAGGGCCTTCTCTTGATAAAACTTGATTCTACAACTCAAAAGGATGCTATATTTCAGAAATCAGCTTATTTGGCCTTGTACTTTCAGAGAAGATCTTTTAAAAGTTGCATTATTTGAACCTTTATGGCCCAAGAGCGGACCATTTATAGACCCAGGGGTGGTTTGAACAAACTTGAGTCTGCATCATCTAATGTTCATCCCTGGCAGAGTTCAAAATATGTCAACAAGAGGCCATGGTGGCTCTCTTGGATTTCGCATGGGCCCGAAAAATAACAACACTTGTGTGGGATCTTGTGTTGAACATCTGTACCAAGTTTAGGCCATTCAGTGGTTCTTGAGAAGACGTTCAAAATGTCTCAGCCAATGAGAGGTCATGACAGCCATCTTAGATTCCGCATGGGCCCCGAAAAATAACATTTGTGTGGAATTATGTGTAGAGCAGCTGTACCGAGTTTGGGCCTGATCCATTCAGTGGTTCTTGAGAAGTTCAAAAAGTCTCAGCCAATCAGAGGCCATGGCGACCATCGTGGATTTTGCATGGCCCCGAAAAGTAATTACACTTGTGTGGGACCTTGTGTAGAACATCTGTACCAAGTTTGGGCTGATCCATTCAGTGGTTCTTGAGAAGTTCAAAATGTGAAAAGTTAATGGACGACGCGCAACGACGTACGAAAAGCGATCTTAATAGGTCACCATGAGCAAAGCTCAGTTGACCTTAAAATTTGAAGATAACTCTTAACTAGCGTCTAAGTCATCTCATATGTCAAAACTGTGCTTTGATCATATTTAGTTTAGGGCCATCGTGGCTCAGTAGCGTGTTCGCCTTCTGATCGTGTTGTGGGTTCGAATCCGTTTCGCGCTGCGGTTGGTTGTCCTTATCCTTCGGATGAGACAGTTAAACCCGAGGTCCTATGTGTAAGTCGGCTTCAGCACGTTCAAGAACCCTCACTACTCAATTGTCATTAGTGCATAGCATATACCGTTGTCGTACAACATGTATTTCACAATTATTAATGACGTCTCCATCTTGAGGAGGACGTTAAAGAACAATATAACCAACCAAACAACCAGTAATACTGTAAATCCAGAAATTTTCGCGGAACTTTATTTTGGCGAATCGGTAGCCATGCAGTTATTCGCGACACTATATTTTCGCGTGGTTGCTTGTTAAGTAAATGTTGTATTGAGCATTTTATTTAGAGTTTGTATATTAAGCGAGACTTTTATTTTCGCGAGTAAGTGCTCTCGCGTTAGTACGCGAAAATAAAATTCTCGCGAATAAAACCGGATTTACAGTACTTATTTCGGGATAACCGAAAACTGTTGTTTGACTTACATACTTTATGATTAAATGGGTGAAATAGAAGATACCAAGGGGCATTCCAAACAGAATAAGTCAACGACAGACAAAACCGTGGCCAAAATAAAGAGGAGACAAAATTACAAACAGAAATACAAAAATACACTTATAACTAAAAATAGCGTAACACGACCCCCACTAAAAAAAACGGGGTGAGTTCAGGTGCTCAGGAAGGGTAAGCAACTCCCGCTCCACGCGTGTCACCCGTCGTGTCACACATTTTCGAATACAAGAATAAGTCACAATCGGT
>JACSZP010024814.1:0-10565 GCA_016161895.1 Pinna nobilis
TGGTGGGCGTCAAGATCCTTCTAGGATCTCTTGTTTAGCTCACCTGGCCCCATCACTCGGCGTCCGTCGTCGTCGTCGGCGTTAACTTTATTACAAAAAACATCTCCAACGAAACCATGAGGGCATTTTGAGCCAAACCTGGACTGATTGGTCCTTGGGTGGCCCCCTTTCAAAATTATGTCCGCCATCCTCACCCACCAACCAAGATGGTCGCCATTGCTAAAAATATAGACTTCTTCAAATAACTATAACTTCTTTATTTAAAGTCAGAATGTCTACAAATTTGGTATGTAGAACTGCAGTTAATAGCTTTTAGGTAAATATTACGTCTTTATAAACGAAAATTGAACTTTTGCTAATTCTGACATATTTATGCAAATTAGGCATAAAAATGCGAAAAATATTCAAAAATCTAACTGTCACAAACCAGAAGCCCACTTGCATCGAAACTTTGCCTGATAAGTCCTCAGGTGGTTCCCACTAAAAATTATGTCCTGCATCCCCACACACCATCCAAGATGGCCACCTTTGCTAAAATAGAAATTTCGTCATATGGTTAAGACTGCTTTATTTAAAGTCAGAATATCTTCAAATTTGGTATGAAGGTTTGGTTTCCTATATATTTGGTATAAATATATATTACGGTTTTTTTAGTGATGATTGAACTGTAAGCTCTGACAGATTTTGCAAATTAGGTTTGCCAGGTGAGCATTTCAGGCTCTTTAGAGCCTCTAATTTCTATAATTAGTCTATATTTATTCCTAATTTGGCATTAAGGACAGTATTTCGTCCTATGCCTCATTCCCTTGTTTTTACTTTTTAATTAATATGTCTGTTTTTTTCTTCCATTAGAATGACATGAAGAAGATATTGGAAACATTAGACAAAACATACTTATCTACAAAGACGGACCTTGGCGCTGGTCTTTCAACTTCACTTGATGTAATCCATGAAATGTGTGCTGGGTAAGTTTCGTTGCATATATATGTTCATTTAATGAATACGTAATTTATATCATAGCCTTAAAATAATTGACAAAATTAACCGATTGCATTGATAATAATGATATATAAATGATAAATTTAACAATCACAACACCTTATTTAATATATAGCGTTCTCAGCTTAAATCAGAATCTGCTTTCGCATGTTCGTTTTACATAGGAATATTTTTACAATTTTCTATGATTTTTAACACACCTGAACCCCAACTGGTCGCCCATATAAAACTGGTGGAAATAGTGCAAAGTATGGACAAAATACAATTAAGCACATATTGGACAAGAAGTTGCCTTTAGAATATTACAGTTATTTCATGGTAGATTCCTTATCTTTGAACCAAAGAAAGGAGTTCATGGGAGCTCACGGTTGTTTTTCCTACCATGCAGATTAGATTAAAACGTTTCCGTGTTAAACTGTCGTCACGTTTAATTTCCCTCAATGCACAATGGAACAAGTGCGAGACTGTACGAATCTAGGTTATTCAAATGTCTCAACTACTAAAAAAGGGCTCACTTAATGACAGGGTGTACTTCTAAGACTTATTCTTTTTAAATATAGCGTGCTGTGTTGAACAAAATTTGTTGATTTCCTTGTACGCCCTAAAAACCCGAAAAGAAATGTTCTTGTGTCAATATGTGTAGATTTGTTTAATGTGAACTACTTCCTATGACCAAACGGTAATGTATTCTAATTCCAAGTAATACACGTATATATAATGCAGTTCGCAATGATTATCGATGCACTTTTCAGATTGTTGTTTTTAAATATTCTACCAATTTTGGAAAATTGCTTAAGTAGTGCCTATGAAATACTTTCTTTTCTATCTCAATAGGAAAGAGGATCTGCTTAAGTACAGGAACACCATTATTGTGTTCTCCGATGGAGAAGTGAACGAGGGTACAACGAACCCGGCTAAACTTGTGCATGAAGTCCGCGAAAAGATCAGAAAACTTTCGTTTGGATTGGATGACTCACAGAGTCAGTGGATTAGTATTTCTACGATTGCAACCGGAAATGAGGTATCTGAGGCAATGTTCATGTTATCTAAGTATTGCAGCAGTGATGCATTCTACCATCTTGATGTGATGGATGACAATCAGCAGGTTGAATTATTTCTTCCGGTACTGTTGAGGAAGGCAGCAGTTGCATGGAATGTTTCTCTCTTTGTCAAAACCCTAAATGGAGCATCAATTATCAACGAAGAATCATCTCAAGATAATAAAGTGCGGTTACGGTCCAGCACAAAGTCTAATCTCCGTCAAGAGAAAGCTTATTTCTATTACGACATACCAGGTGCCTCAGAAAAACACATTGGGATAGCACTCAACTTGCAGTTCGCAGATGAGGAACCAGAAACGGAAGTACTACGTTTGAAAGTTGCATATACAGGCTTGTCTGGGAAGAGAAAAGAATACACAAAGACCATAACAAGAATGGAAATAGAATCTACTGACAAGGACAAGATTTATGAGGCAATATCAGCGAACATGATGCATGATGCAAGGTTGATTTCCCAGAATGCCCTGCAAATGGCAGCGGATCGAGTAAAAGAAGGGAAGACGAGCGCCTCTACAGTCGTTATCCAAAATGGCCAATCCAATTTGAAACAACTTCTGGACAAGTATGGCGAGATAGCAGAAGAAGCCGAAGATGATTCTGTTCGTCCACATTTGATCTCGTATGCCGACACACTGATGCAGAACATGCAAAGTTTACTCAATGGGCTTGAGACTTCGATGAAAGAAAACGACGATAATGAACCAGACGGCAAAAACTGGTCCAAAATTCAGGCCGTCTCATCGGCCATCTCTAGAGAAGCTCCTACAATGTCTGACGCCAATACAGACACCAGTCTTGGAGTGCTGGCGCCTCTCCCGAATGTGCGACGCATTTCATCGAATCTACGTCTCCAGGTGGAAGATCTATACAAACAACAGGGTGCCAACGCCTTTGAACCTACTCTTAACACGGTGGAGGAGGAATATTAACACTAGAAGGAATACAGGATACAGTGTTTGAATACTATTTATCTTTGCAAATTTTGTTGCAATTCATTTGCAAATTCTACGTAACACGTAACACACTCTCGCTGTATTTGGTTGTCAACGTTAAATGTATGTATTCCAGAAAAATTGCATTACCGTGTTTAACAAGAAGACGTGATGGAGGAACATCAAGATTCACTTGCAAGAGTTCAAAAGTCAAATTAAGGCTTTAAGACCTTGATCATTTTTATGTATGAACTATATTTAGTCTTTAGTCCCCTAATAGTAAATGATAAGGCAGGGAAAAATTATCATCATCAGATTTGAGAATCATCTTCATAGACGGTTCAAAGAATTCCATCTGTTTGTCACTGATTAGGAAACCAATCGTTCAGCAACGAGTTATTTTCAATCTTCGATTTAAATATAGTTAGTAGATAGACTATTGGACCATAGGACTTTGTTTACAACCGAATCTGTTTTATACTTTTTGTAATCATAAGTGTTCTTTAAGCATGTATATACATGTACTTTTCTTGATATCGTAATTTATGAAATTAAACAAAGAGATTTCCGATAATTGATAGCGGTAAAATATTCGCGAGCCTATATTTCTGCGAAGCCCATTCCAATGCAATAGCCATCTGTATAATGATGCATATCAATGTAAAGGTCGGACATTTAAAGGTAGAACTTGGTTACCGCTGGTAGCTTCTGGCGAATAAAACAAAAACAACTCGATAATCTTTCTTCATGTATGAATATCAGTTTATCTGGAAAATGCATGTACCGGATATTTCAATTACTTCCCCTGGAGAGACCCAAGAATTTGTTTTATTTCAATTTTTGGAAATATTTATTGTGATGTAAACTGAATCATATACATGTATATCTTTCATTTGTAGTACCACATTTTAAACCATACTTAAATTGTATTTCTAATTTAGAATTTACAATGCGCTATATTTTGATGATTATTACAATTTTTTTTTATAGATTTACAGTTACCACGTCGTATCGTCATATTTATACTTATTTCAAACATACATAGCAAACAAAAGCATTCATCTTTCACTCTTATTGTACATAGATATTAAAACTACATATGTTCTTAATTATTATTCTTGTTTCAATCGCAAAAGACTAATTTTTTTTTCAAATAAAAAAACTAATACTTGCGGATCTTTTTTTTCATTTTTTAAATACTAGTAGATGGTATACCTAAATGTTAAATGGCAGAAGCCGAAGTATTATTCCTAAAGGTGACAATACACAACGCCTATTAATAAAGGATCCTCTCTGGTGGGACCAGGTGTCCCGGAGAATCGAGTACATGTATTCTGTGTTGACTTATCACATTTACCTTGAGTCCAAAATAAAACTCAAATTAAACAGGTAATGACTCGAATCCTCGTCACATTAGGTTTATTGGTTGGTTTTATTGCTTAACGTCCCAATCATGAATCTTTCACTTAAATGGAAACGTCACCAATGCCGGTGAAGTGCGACAAATTTGGACATTTCTTAGTTCTTATGACCATTGAGCAGCGAGGGTTCTTTAACGTACCGACAACTACTGAGACAAGGGACTTTTGTTTTACTGTCTGAAGGACAGGGAATGTCAACAGCAACGCGACACAGATTCTAAACGACTAGTAGGCGAACATGCTAACCACTAACCCACGGCGCCCGAACACAATATGTAAAACATCAGTACCCCCATATTCAAGGAGGCACCCGTACAAAAAGCACACAATGCCAAACCTATCATTCAGATGTGTTGGATGACAACCTACACGCGCCGTACCGGAAATGACGGTGAAATGACATAGACCTGGCGGATTTTGCCTTTGTGGACTTTGTGGTCCTTTATAATATACAGTGAAGAAAAACTACTGTTTTTAAATCTGTTCATACTTTTTTGTGTTTGAGATTATATATTTTGTTGAGCTTAACCTCTTAAAAAATATTGACCTTTCGTTGTTCGTCTCAACATTGACTATGTTAACTTGACATTTTTCTGGTTAGTGGACTTGTCAATCAATACCAGGTCATAGAGATTGGTTCTATTCACCATTGGTATACATGTATAATTCACATCACCATAATATTCTTCAACTAGATTATCAAACACGATGATCGTTGATAATAGTTTTAAATTGCAACGCCAACCTTGCGTAAAGGACTCAATACTCGTTTTTCTCAGACTTGTAGGTAAGATTTCACGAAGCTGAATATTTTAGTAGCATCTTATAGCTACATCTATAATGTAGATAAAAAATAAGAGAGTCGATAATACAGGTGATACAGATAATGATTTATGTTAGTACAGCCAATATAACTTAAATAAGGAAAACTAGAACAGTAAAAATACATTGTAGTGTAACTATTATTCTTGTAGCATTACTTATCCAGGCAATTAATTGGCAATCACTGGTTTGAAGAGTGTATAACTAGTTAGACAAGTTGTGAGTTATCAGGCATACGACAATTCTTAAACACAAAGTTGACACGTATATATGCTTGGCGTAGGGTTGTTTACTCTGGAAATACTGATTATAAAGTTACAGTTATACAAGAAATACCTATCAAGACAATGATACAGTACCATGAGAATGATATGATAACATTCGGTCCAGGTGAATTAAAAAAAAACTCATGCCTGATACAAAATACCTAACCTCGTAACTCCAGGATTTTCGTTGTGCGAAGATTCAATATGATTGTAGTTCCTGGCATATTTTCACTTGCTGTGATTATAGTTTCTCGTGTGCATGTACATGCATACAAATACTTCATATGATTATAGTTCTTCAATATAAACACTTCATATTATCATAAGTCCTCATGTATACAAATACTTCATTAGATTAGAGGTCTTCATTACAAACAATTCATATGATCATAGATTCCCATGCATACAAATACTTCATGTGATCATAGTTACTCAATAAAAACACTTAATATGGTTTTAGATTCTCATGTGTACAAATATTTCATATGATTATAGTTCTTCAATATAAACATTTCATCTCATGTATACAAACACTCACTATAACTTATGTTCTTCTTGTATACAAACGTTTCATTTGATTTGGAGTTGCCTGTGTATACAAACACTTCATATGGTGATAGCTCCTCATGTATGCAATAACATTATATATAGCTTCTACTTGTATTCAAACACTTCATATGTTATAGTACCTCGTGTATACAAACACTTCATATATTTACAGTCCCTCTTTTGTTTATAAACATTTCATATAGTTATAGCTCCATTTGCAAATAAACACTTCATGTGATTATACTTCCTGATGTATTCAGTCATATCATATAATTATAGCTCCACTTTACTTAAATGTGTCATCATAGATCATAGATTATAGTTCCACTTTACTTATATGTGTCATCATAGATCAAAGATTATAGCTCCACTTTACTTATATGTGTCATCATAGATCATAGATTATAGTTGCACTTTACTTATATGTGTCATCATAGATCATAGATTATAGTTCCACTTTACTTATAAGTGTCATCATAGATCATAGATTATAGTTCCACTTTACTTATATGTGTACAGAGGCGTCATGTCTATACCGCTGCCTCTGTAAAATATACACTTAGGTTCAATACTGTTCTGTGCAAGATCACACACTGTAAATGTTATATTCTGCCTACAATTATTTTACTTGACTAAAATTCCTCTAAATTACATTCATTCCATATGAGTACATATTGTCTTGTATACAAACACTTTGAATGATTCCAGTTCACTTCATATGATTACAGTTCCTCTTGTGTGTAGAAATACTGTTTAACAAAGTTCCTCTCTTGTGCAAACACTTCATGTCTTCTCTAGTGCACAAACACATCTTATGATCATAGTTCCCGTGGTGTACAAAAACGTCTTATGATTACACATTTAGTACTCTGTGTACACAACACCTCATATGATCAAAGTTTCTTGTGTACAAACGCTTTTTATAAGTACAGTTCCTCTTGTATACGTCTTACAAACACTTTGTCATCACAAACACTTGATACCATCTCTACCGTACAAACACTTCATACCATCTCTACCGTACAAACACTTCATATCATCTCTACCGTACAAACACTTCATATCATCTCTACCGTACAAACACTTTTTAATCACAAACACTTCGTACTTAATATGATTTATTATTATTAATATGATTTGTTCGTGCACTAACGCTTCATATAGTCTCAATAGTCGTGCGAAACACTTCATATGACCACAGCTACTCTTGTGTACGAACACTTGATATTGTTATAGTCCTCCATGTATAAAAATAAAACTTCATATGATAACAATTCCTTTCCTGTGCCAAGACTTCATATGATGACATGCAATGGCTCATGTACACAAACACTTCATATCGTCACGGTTCATCACCTATGCCAACATTCCATATGAACACATGCACTCGCCCTTGTACACAAACACTTCATATGGTCACGGTTCATCACCTGTAACAAAACTTCATCCAGTCACAGCTGCTCTTGTAGGCAAATACTAGTACTCATATGGCAACACTTCTAGTGCACAAAAACTTCAAATTATTATAGCCCCTGTTACAGTTGATATAGTGGACTAACACTATTTTATTACAGATCCTCATACTATCACTTAATATAGTCATTGTGTTTCCATGTACCCTATGGTAATTGTTCCTCTAGATTGCAGGTTGTATTCAACACCTCTTTCTCCCAAGCGTCTATTTTAGTGGAAATGTCCTGCTGTGATACAATGTATGGATTACGGTTTATTTTTGGTAACGTTACCTTGTCCTTCCTTGTAGCAGGCGATTTGGAGAAAAGTCTCTTTTCCTCTGCTTTACTGGATCTCAGTTTCTCTTTGGTAATCTGTCGGAACATCTCTAGTTGTTTCCATTCTAAATTGCGCATCTGTCGCACGCGCTGTTGGTCAATGTCTTTTAACTTCAAGTTCAGATGACGTTGGTGAGATGCGTTACCATACAGTATGACCTTACCGAGGTGGGAATTGGACATTGTTATTCCTGTCGTCATTGCAGACGACGATTTCTTAGGAGTAGAGTGAGACAATTCGCCGGCACCTCCGTGATTTGATCTATTTATAGCCACCCTTGTGTTCCAGTTCCGGATGTCTTCTGCCAGACGACTGAACACGGCCGGTTGCTTCTTCTTCATTACTAAACATACAAATAGAGAAAACATATTTTAAATCAGTTTCAAATAGAATTTGATATTTGAACGCTTCCATTTCTCGGATTTGCTCCGAGAAGGTCATGACACGGGGTCAACGGAACGTTACCCCATTGGAGTAGTGTCAGATCCTTTCTCAAATACATATCAGATATATAGGGATACAAATGGGCACAACTTTAGCAATCTCCTTCTTTTGAACCAGTGATAACATTTTTTTTTAAATTGAGACTACTTAATTCTCAAGTCAATATCTATAAATGCAAATCAAAATCACTGAAATCTTTCCAAAATGTACCATTACGGGGCGCTTTAAGTACCATTGAGTACTACCTTATGGAAAACATCTCAGAAACTATTGAATTTTCAATATACAGATAGTGCCAGGGGTTTGTTGGCATTAATGATCGGTTCTACTATTCTGTAAATGCTCAAGGTCATGGAGTCAAAGGTCAAGGTCACATAGACAATTGAAATTTCAAAATCTCAGCCAAATATCTAAAAAAAAACTTGGATTTTCAATATATGATTGTTGTTGTTGTTGTCGCTGTTGTAATTGTAGAGAGCAATGAGCCTTGAGTTTCAAGGACGTCTTATCAATTGTCAAGGTCACAGCAAGTTGAAACTTATGTGACCACATGTTTCAAATTTTTCTCATTGATCCAATCTCAAGTTTATTTGACAGAAATTTCTATGAAAAATTGTTTGTATTCAAAATTCATCACACTATAATTTACATGACTCTCCTATTGTACCAAATATACCTAATCTAAGTAATGCTATGGAACGAAAAATCATTTAGAATTTTTTCTTGTTTTGTGAGTTCTTCAGTGTGATGAATTTGTATACGGAATATTCAGGGACCGCCGTGGCTTAGTGGTTAGTGTGTTTAACGCCATACCGTGAAGTCCGGAATACAAGCCAGAGCCACGGTGAGGGCTGTCCCCGTCTTTCGGGTGAGGCAGTAACTTCAATCGGCGACGACCCGTGTCACAGCAGATGACGGCACATTAAAGAGCCCTCCCTGATCTACGGCCATAAGAGCCGAGCATAGGCAAAATCTGTCGCCCTTCACTGCACACTGTGGCGTTTCCATAAAAGTGAAAGATTCTTGAGTGGGACGTTGATCAACAATACAACCAACCAACCAACGGAATATACATGCACACGGCCTTTACCAACTTGTATACTCACTATATTCTGTGTATTTTTAATGTGGATGTAGGTCAAGTGAAGTATCTGTGAATCAGTAAACAGCTAAGCTGGCAGCCTCGTTTTGTCCTCCTCTCATACTAAAACATCTGAAGAGTCCTGTAACATGATAAAAGTATCATTGGTTTGAGAATTTGTCCTACGTCAAGCTATAGAACATGTGTACATTTTTCCCCTATCTACCGATATCAAGAAAGAAAAGAAGAATTCCCATGGAACGAGAATACTTGGTCGAATGATTGTTTAGTTGTTGATATTCAGCAAATTGAATAATCTCCGCAATAATGCATTTTGAGAAAAGGAAAGAAAAAAAACAGAAGTCGTTCTGTTCCGGTATATAAACTGAAATGAAATACTGCAAATTCAAGTAAACTTCGTGTTCCTAAATTATATGAGATGTTTGGCCCGCATGATGAACTCACGTTAATAAATTCCATTCCGCCGCAAAATATATAAAGCTTTTCATCTTTCCTATCGATTCGAACTTCGTTATCCAGACTAAAAATAAATTTACAATGTGGACGAACCAGAGACGTATATAACACGTTATATACGTCTCTGGACGAACTAATAGTGGTTTAATGTCCCCTTTGATTCTTTAACATTGTGAAGTCATGTCATTGGGTCAACTTAAAGAAAAAAGCAAAGACAATCAAAAATAGAAAGAAAGAACAATAAAAAACCCCGATCGCTTTTACGACTTTTGAGTTATGAAAAGGACAGGGTCGCATAAATATTTTTTTCTACTTGGGTAAATACAAGCTATAAATCACATTTTAACTGTTGTTGTTTTCAACTTTTGTATTACCCCCCCCCCCCCTTCCCAGTAATTTCAAAAATTAAATCGTGACGTGTGCCTAACAGAAAATCAATATATGCCCCTGATTTTTTCCAACGTTTTTTTTTCATATAAAATTAGTTTTTAAGAATAACTAGATTCAAACAGTAATAAAGTCATTTAACCGGGAAATAATCATCTCAATTAAGTGGGAATTTCAATATATATGGTTCAGGTTTATTCCCATTTCGCCTTAACTGAGAATTCCAGGTAAATAATTTGTTCCCATTTCGCCTTACTGGTATTTCAGGTCCTCATTTTGTTTGAAGTATACACATGTTGATAACTATAGATGACGTAAATATTGCTGTGAAAAAT
>JACSZP010024830.1:0-11110 GCA_016161895.1 Pinna nobilis
GGGTGGGACAAACACGATTTGAGTTTCAGTGGATGGGACAAATGTGCTTTCTTGTCCTTCATTTGAGAGGCCCCACATCACAATGTATCTTGGCACCTTGAAAGAATCCTCACTGCGCACTTGCTATGATTGCCAAGCATGGGCCAAAATTTATAGCCCTCGTAAGGATTTGGTAACATCTCCATATAAGTAACAGATTCTTCATTTGGATGTTTCACAATAATACAACCAACCAACTCAGGAAATATTTTTAGTTCAGTCACTTGGTAAGTTTGATTTTGTTATTGTTATGTATGTAGTGCTGTCTTTTATTTATCAAAGATCGGGGGATTACCTCAAGTTCAGGAAATATTATATTTTATGTAGTAATTGTATGAATTTTAAGGTAGCAAAAATATAAATCACAAATAATTTTATTCCACTGAATATTTCAGTTCCCTGTGTACTAAGTGTGTAAATTCTCTTTCAGGATGTAGATGAATTCTTTGAACAAGAAAAAGGATTTCTGGTGGAGTACCACACTAAGATCAAAGACAGTACACAAAAGTCAGACAAAATGACCAAAGCACACAAAAGTAGGTTTTCTGTATCTTAATAAAGCTATAATTAATATATACATATTTCTTGTTACTCCACAACAAAAAAGCCATTAGTAGGGACCTGTTCATTCAACCCTGTCTGTCTAAATGTAAATACATTGTGTGTCTGGCTATCTCCTCCCACAATTTTTGGGGCTGCTGTGGTTAGCGTGTTTGCCTACTGATTGTGAGGTAATGGCTTCAAATCTGTACCATGCTACAATTGGCTTTCCCTATCCTTTAGAAGACAGTAAAAACCAAGGTTTTGTGTCATAGAAGGTGTTTACACCTTAAAGAGCCCTCACTGCTCAATGATCATAAGTGCTGAGCATGTGGCCAAACTTGTATCACTTCACCAACATTTGTGGCATCTCCTTATAAGTGAAAGATTCTTGGGTGGAACGTTGAAAAAACAGTCCTATTTACAAATAATGAGATAATGATAATAATAATAATGTGAACCAATGAAATGTATTTTTTTGCATTCTGCTTTCAGGTGTAGCAGACTGTTATATACGAATTTCGTCCAGTTTTGTTCAGTTGGCCACAATAGAGAATACTGAATTAGACAGGTGAGTGTCTTAGCTAAAGAGAGTCTTCCCAAACGGGCACCATAGAACATAGGTTTGGTACCTTTGTCCAGAACATCGCGAAAAACATTTTTAGGTCGTTAAGACCTAGTACTTGTACTTGCTAAAATAAGGTTTCAAGGAAATTTCTTGAGTTACAGTATTGAAAGTAGACTTGGTAGATGATCGGAAAATTATAATCTTCAATTATTTATGCTTCAGTTTGTTATTAACTGAAAGGAATGGGGCCTACAAAAGTAAAGGTAGTTAAAAAGAACAAATGACCTAATTTTAATAAAGAATTTTCGAGGGTCTCATGTATTTAGCATCACACCCCTTGAATGGGAAAAATTGCAGAATCTCAAGGTGACCATGAATTAGGGCTTTTTGGTTTTATTTATTTATAGTACATGATATAGAATAATTATCAAGACAGCTAATTTTGCTTTTCTTTTATCTAGAATATTCACAAAAGTAGCAGAAGCATTAGAGAAAGCAAGGGTAAGTTGGGTTTTTTTTTTATTCTTGAAAATGACATGATAATCATATCCTGTTCCCACATATCCTGTGGGTCATATTTATTTCCTGTTTATCAAAAACAAATGATGCTAAGTTAAAGTGCACCACTCACATGAGTAGTGTTTGACAAGTAGTTTAAGTACCCACTTAAAACTAATTATGGATTCATATTAATAGTTTTATAATGCCACAGTTGCCAAGCTTAGGGCAAAACATGAAGCCTGTACTGCCATTTGGGGATGTCTCCATATATACAGAAGAGTCTCAAGCTCAACAAAACACCAGCAACAATATACGGAAATGATTTACAGTAAAACCTGTTTATAACATTTTCCTTCGGACACAAATAATTTAACGTTATATCCGGAAAACTTTATAAGCAAGTTGATAAAAATTTGTGTGGAAGTTAATCCTTCCATATGTGTATGGTCAACACCTGTGAGTCTATATATACTTTAGAAATAGACGTCAGGCTTTATTTTCTCATGGCCAGATATTCCCTACGGTCAGTCGAACACATGTTCACGTGTTTGTTTGTTAATTTAACATGTTTTGAAACTATTAATACAAGGGAAAAATGTTATAAACGACAGTATTATTACACTGGGACTTAAATTCTAATACGTTATAAAAGAAAAACGTAATATCCAGAAACGTTATAAACAGTTTTTACTGTACTTTCTTCTTGCAGAAATTAGAGGGACGAGTGGCATCAGATGAGGACCTTAAGCTGAGTGATACACTGAGATACTACATGAGGGATTCTTTCGCGGCCAAAGACCTACTGTACAGAAGGGCTAGGTCATTAGCAGACTACGAAACTGCCAACAAAACACTAGAAAAAGCTAGAACCAAGAATAAAGATGTTCCACAGGTAAGCAGTCTCATATTACCTTATTTAACTTGCTACAAATTGTATAGGAATCTTGGAGGTCCCTGAATTTGCCTATAGGTCTTCGACTATTTTCATCTGTTTGATTTCGAAAAGTTCTTAATTTCTCTGTGTTTCTTCAAAAAGTCCTTAGTTTCTGTTTTCCTTTGAAAAAGTCCTTAAATTTGCATAATTTTGTGACAATTTTTCTGATCATTTGCATTTGATAAAATTGCACTTTGTGCTGTGAACCTTGTTATTAATAATAAAGCTAACAAGACCTACACATAAATTCTTCAGCATCTCTATTGGGATGAAGAGAGCAAGTTTCACCTCTTTCCTCTAATTTACTTTTGAATCTCTTTAAGTTTTTGAATCAAACTTTGCAAATGCAGTGAGTTTCTCTTTCTCTGTGTAACTAATTATTATTCATTATCATTTACAGGCAGAGAAAAACCAGCAAACCTGTTGTGAAAAGTTTGAAAAAATATCAGAGACAGCTAAGAAAGGTTAGTACTCAAAACATAATGGAAACTTTTCAACATACAACATAATTTTAAATGCTTTTTTATTTATGATATCTACCTGAAATACATAAATTTGGGTTTTTTGGGGGTCTTTTTCTCGGGGGAGTGGGTGGGTGGGTTATATTAATAAAAAGTAATTGAATTATTTATTGTACAGTCTAACCTGCCTGAATGAAAGCACTACCTATCGTATGTAACCTAAATGTATCTTTCCCAATGTGTGTTTTTCATATATTGATCATCTAAATCAAAAGACTACTTGTCAAATTTGACCATTTTTTCATCTTCCCTTGGACAGTCTCTTAACCCTTTGAAGTTTAAACCGGAACAGCCCAAATGGAATGTTCTTTTCTATTGTTTAGATCAGTCTAATGCGATCTGTTGGGTTGAAAGGGTTAAATTGGTTAGACTGTATGTAACACTAAATTGCTGTGGCATCAATGTCTTGTATTCAATATTGATACAAATCTACCTTCTGCCACAAACTGAAAAATATTTATAATATCATTCTTCTGTCCAACTCCATAGTGGAAATTCTAAGTTTTTGTTTTTATCATATTTCAGAATTATCAGAATTTAAAGTTCGGCGCATAGCATATTTCAAGAAAAACCTAGTAGATTTAGTAGAACTTGAGCTTAAGCATGCCAAGGTGAGTAGACTTTTAACAGATAGCTTAATATTATGTGATAAAATCAAGGTGACGAACGATAGTCTAAGACCACCGTGGTCTATTGGTTAGCATGTTCGACTTTGAATCGAGAGGTCCAGGGTTCAAGTCCAAGCAATGGTGCGGTTTGCTATCCCTGTCTTTTGGATGAACCAGTAAAAACTGAGGTCCAGTGTCACAGTAGGTGTTGACACATTAAAGAACCGACACAGCTACATCTCCATACAAGTGAAAGATTCTTGAGTTGGACATTAAACAACAATTCAGCCAACAATCAACCAGGATTGTCTCCCTTTTGGTATTTATTATTTGCAGTTTTACAGTTGTATGGAAGAGTGAAAATAGGGTGAGATTTTACAGTCGCTATAATGACCTTGTTTACAATTACAATGTTTCTCTGAACAGAATTTTGAAATTTAGTCCGGATTAATAGTACCCAAATGTATTCAACAAAATGTGTCAAAACTTAAACAACTGATGTTCTGTATTTACCTTTCAGGCACAAGTGCAGTTATTACGAAATTGCATAACAGCATTGCGAGAAGAGGCGTGATGAATGTGAACAAACTGTGATACAAGGTCAAAGTTCATTGTGATGGTGTGAAAGTTCAACATCTGTTACAAATGTATATATCAGACCTCAGAAATCATACATAGACTGTCTACAGTGAAAGTTTTGTCATAATCTTCCCGTCTATAAAACTCATGGGGGGCATGACCCCCGTGGAAAAGAAAAGAGATTAGTTTGGTGTATTTTTGTACTGAAAAGAAATTTTGTTAGTAAAGTTTAATGAAACCATACTTCAAGGACCACCTTCCTGAAAATGGTCTAGTTAATAAAATGGGATCCTCTATACAGTAGAACCATACGAAATTTACCATCCAAGTGACTGGCTAAAAATGGTCTGTTAAATAAAGTGGTATCTTAAAATGATCAAAGGTAGGCTAGATTAATAATGAACAAACAGAAAATTGATGGTCTCTTTTTTTGTTAAAGGTGGCTTTCTAAGTCGGGTTTTGCCAGTCTTTTATACCAGCTATCATCCTAAGTAAGATAGTCTTTAGGCAAAGTTTCACTGTAAAATGAAATTTGACGAATTAATTTGTTGACATTGTGTATATCTGACTCTAACTTACCCGTAAAAACAGTTGCATTTCACTTATTCATTTTTTTTCTTGTGTCTTTGGCATTTTTTGCTGTCTGTTAAGATTTATATAATGCTTTCAACTATCAAATTCATCAACTGCACAACTACACATGATAAGAAGACAATCTTCCTAGCAGTAAAATTAATTTATCAAGTTGCTCATGGAAAACTTCTGATGCATGTTGAAGCATTTAGATTTGGAAGTTGAGGTTATGACGCCCTTGCGCGTATGTCTATTTGGGACCACTTTGTCAAGCCATAACGTTCACTCAAAATTAGTCCAGCAAGGAATTCTCGATTTGATTTCTAAACCATAAAGCCCCAATATTATTGAGTATGCCTAGTACATTCCAAAATATATGTGACGAGATAGTTTCTTTATTCTCTGTTGTTTTGAGTTTTATTCACAAAAATGAGACAAGTTTGTTGTAGTAACGTAAGCTGGAACAGCACCTCAGCAGTAGGTTCCTTTTCCCTCCCTTGAAATCATTAGACATTGTAATCATTGTGTGGCTTCTTACAATCCATGAAGCCTCTGTACAAGTTTGATTACATTGAGATACACTGTATGTGGTATTATATGTAGACTTGCCTGTAAAACATGCTTCATTGTGCCTCAAGAATACGGGATGTACCAATTATTGTTCTGTGGTTTGTGATTTTTGCAGATTTGAAAATTAATGTATCTGTTCTACACAAGATTAAGAGTAATTTTGATGTCTGTGGTTTTAAAGAGAGTTTTTGTTGAGAAGTTAGCCTTATATTTGGCTGCAGCCAGTTGGTTTCTGTTTGAAGCTACTAGAAATCTTTTTATAGGACCCTATTAGCATTTACGCAATGAAAGAGTGTTCTGAAAGCATTCTCTATCAATCTCCTTGAAAATGTCCATTTCTAGTTGTGTTTTAGGACTTGAAAAACAACATATATTAAAATTCTGAGAAATCATGGGTATCCCATACCTGGTATCAGTGTCAAGCAATGCTAATATTCTATACTTGACATTGCTAATGTCATCTTCATGTATATCAACCCATTGTCTTTACAGCCCAACATGAGATGTATGCAAGTTTTGTTTTATCATTAACCCTCCATCTTAATATCTGTTAGTTTCTACACTTTTCTGGCTAATCAAAAATGAACTAGACAAATCTAGCAACTCTTGACTGTATGTGTAGCCAACAAATAGGTCTTTTAGAACTAAGAGATGAGTTGACATGCATTTTCTTGTACCCTGTATATAATACAGACCATGATGTTTGTAAGACATTTTGTTTTAATACCAGCTTATGTATTTGCTGTAAGGTTTTCTGTTGAACTTGAATCATAATGAGATGACTATTCACCCACATTTAGCTAAATACAAATTTCTATGTAAAATTAGGAGTAGATGGTCATTGCAATATAGCGAGCTCTACATAAAGGCACAATATACCCTGAGATTAATTTCTTCCATATAATTCTGATGAGTTGTCGGATATAAGCCAAATGTCCATTGATGTAACCATTTGATAAGGTGTACAATATATTTGTTAAGAACAGATTTCTATTTTTGTTGCTATGGTGACGAATATATTCAAATGTATCTGTGTGTGTGTGTGTACATATAGAATTGTCATTCATAGCTTAAGTATACTTTTTACATTTATAAGTATTTTGCAGTAAATACTCTATTTATTATTTTTAAGTGACTTAGACTTGCATGTGCTATTTCATGTCCATTCCATCTGGCTAGATTTCACCTTCTAGTGAAAGGCGAGGGGTCTCAAATATGTACAACAACTGGTAACTTTCAGTGATGAAGGCTGTAGGCTTATATCAGCTTTCATTTATTCCATTTATGAAGAACTGGGTATACATACTTCATAAGGATATTTTAGGACAGATTATCTGGTTATCTCAATTGTTTTTAGATGTACATTTCTGAATATATATTTCTTCAAAATTGATATGAATTTGAAAACTATTCTAAAGGTGAAAAATGAAACACACAGCTTTACCCTCAGAAATTTCATTTTCTGATTTTTGATTTTTTTTTTTTTGGTACAGTTTTTTCATTCTCATGATCATCCCATTTTCTGTTTGGCTGTTTTCTACAAAATTTAAAATGAAATCTTCCTGGATTATTTGAAAATTGAATTTAGTTTTAACCAATCAGAGACTCTTTTTTATGATTAGGCATACACCAATTAGAGTAGGGCTTACTGTAGCATCTGTTTTATGATTAGAACTTAACTAATAAGCTACACGCTGTAGACCATAAGACTGCATCCATGAAATCTGTGTAGTCTAATTACACAAGTGCTAACTAAAATATTATTCCCACAAAAATATTTTTATCATTACTTTAAGTGTTTATTGTAGCAACTTATTTTGTTTTCTTTTTCTCATTTAGTTTATTGGTGTGTTTCAGCTTTTTGTTTTTAAAAAAATTTCATTTTGATTATTAATTTGTATCTATTCTATATATAGTTACACTTATAGATTAGTTTTGTACCTTATTTAATATGTATGTGTATTCCACATATTTTTGTTTCCTACGAATGTTCGTCTATTTTTTTTAATCAGAATTGTACCGGTAGCAGGTTCTTGGTCATTCTAACCTTCATTAACAAGACTATTTACTATGCATAGTTTATGTGTCTGTAATTCTGAACCTGTGTAACCCTGTGCCGCTTTTGTTAAAGTGCCATAATAGAATGCTTCTATAGAGCTAGCTCAGGAAATGATGGAAAAAATCAAAACTCTATTGTCAACACAACCATAGGTAAAAAAGGCAATAGCCAAGTTCTGGAACCTCTTTCACAAAACATGCAGTAATTCCACAACTGCGGAGTTTTTAGACCTTTAATGCAACATTTGCGTCAGTCTTGTGTCAAATTCACAAAGCAGTGAAAATCATTATCTCTAATGGAGACATTCCACAAAGTTTACGGGTGCGGAATTTTTTTTATCTTTTTTGAATATGAAATTTTGTGTCATGGAATGATTTGGCGATGTTTATGGATGTGTTAAATTTACGGATGCTTTGTGAATATGGTCCCTGGACCCAGGTGCAGAATGCATTGTTAAATTAAGCTGTAGAAAGCAACTAACTTCACGTTAAATTGATGGAAAATTATTTTTTTCTTATGCCAGTTGCTATATTAAATTTAATAACTAATATAGGGTTGTTATCGGGCTTTGGTGACTATGGCTTAAGTGTTATGGGTATTTTGTTGCCTGTGATTTGCTTACACAGCAGTTTTTGTGCCCTGCCTATAGTAATACCTATTTGTCATTGCCTCCATAGTGAGGCTAGTATACTTGTACTACAGGTTTACCACCGGTGGCAGTTAATACACTATAGAGCTCCAATTAGTCCATCCACTAACGAAATAAAATTTGGAACGATATTGTGAACTTAAAAAGGTTTTTTGTGTCAAATCACTCATGTTGTTCAACTGAGCATGAAGATTGATATTTGTATTATTATGAAGTCTTGTCGCTCCCTTCGTTTTATTGTTGTAATTTTGTCTAAGAGTGTAAAATTTCTTTTTTTTTTCTTGTTAAACTTTTATTTGTAGTGCACAGACTCATTCCTAGTCTTTTAAATGATTGTAGAGATTGATTATTTGGTTTAAACAATTAAGCATTTCTTTGACATTAACAGGTTGAATTGCATCATGGTAGTAAGAGGCTTGACTTTCATTTTGAATGTACAAATTGTCTTGTATATTTGCAATGACAAACTTTCATTACTTGTTGATTATGACAAAAAATTGATGAATACATGGATTAAAGTGGGATGTAAACAACAAAAATATTCACTCTGTTTTTATTCAAAAATTTAATATTAATAATCAGGGTTGCCATGGCTCAGTGGTTAGCATGTTTGCCTGCTGATCGTGAGGTCATGGGTTTGAATCCACACTTGGCTTGGGTTGGCTTTCCCTGTCCTTTAAATGAGACAATTAAAACCGAGGTCCCATGTCACAGTAGGTGTTAGCATGTTAAAGAACCAATCCTGCCCTAAAAGCCAATTATAGGCAAAATTTGTTGTCCTTCACTGGCAGTGGTGACTTTTCCATAAAAGTGTAACATTCTTGAGTGGGACATTCAACAACAATACAACCAACCACATAATATTAAAAATCAAAATATTTTGATCATGCCAATAAGTTTGAATGATAAGGGATTAGGTCCTAATATTTCGCATGACCGGGCCATTCAGTTTTCAACAAATTTAAGTATACATGTAGTCAAGTGATGAGACTAGCTTATCAATGACCCAAAGCTCCAAGCAGAGTCCAGAATTTGTAGCCCTTCACAGACATTCAATGATGCCCTATGAAAGAACCCCGACTGCTCAATGACCAAGCACAGACCAAATTTGCCTCACTTCATCAGCATTGGTGACGTTTCTCTATGAGTGGAATATTCTTGAGTGGGATTTTAAACAAAATAAAACAAATCAATTGCCCAAGGACTTGTCCAGGGATAAATTTTTGAAGAAAATGTTTGGTGTACTTACAAACAAAAATCTTGGACTTGTATTTCAGGAGTGTCTGTTTGAAATCCTCTGCACAGTGCTCTCCCTTAGACAAAGGTCAAGGGGTTGGGCCCTGGCTTGTGTTTACTGTCCTATGGATAAGGCAGTAAAAATTGAGGTCCAGTATTACCGGTGTCCTCACAGACTACTCACTACTCGATGGCTTAAATCTCTGCTTGAGTTACAGATTTTTGAGTGAAATGATAAAATGAACGAGTGTCTAAATTGTTTTAAGAGATCATCCAAGAGAGGAGTAAAAACAAGTCATATATATCAGGTGGCCTCTTATTCCATGTGATTTATATAGTAAAAAGCCATCTTGAGAACCAGAAATTTAGGTCACATATGACTGGCACTCCATGTAATATGGATCAAGCTTTTGAACTAGCCCGGATTACCTATATGATCCTGCATCTATTCTAAACACATATTCAACATTTGAAAAATGTTCCTCCACTCTATTTCTGGTTTGAAGTTAAACACAGATAGTCTTGATAGCACAGTCAGTAAAAGTGCCCTGCTAGTGTCTGGAGGGTCCAGGGCTCGATTTTCCGTCCACTCACAATTTTTTCTCCGCTTGCCACATTTGAAGTTCAACTTACTTTATACTCTGTGGTATTTTTACAAGTATCTTGAGTTTCTTTACTTATAATAAATGCACTAACAAATAAGGATATTCCATGCATGTTGCATAAGCTATGAAGGTAAATATGGAACCAGAAGTATACATGAGGAACAAAATCGGAAAGATGCCATTTGATACAGAATCATAAATGTACACCGAGCTCACTCGAAAGTCCACTATTCAGTGGGTCTCTAAGGAAAGTTAGAAAATATTTAAACAGAATAACAACAGATTCTTTCAGTGTAAATATGATTTGATTTATTAAATGATATAAAATGATGTAACACAGCTCACATATCACAGATAATCTAATTAATGTATCAACATTTATCTTTAACAAAATTTGACAGGCTCACAGCAGCACTGACGGGATATATTCCATGTATAGAAATATACAACTACAGCATCTTGTGCAATAAAACTCAGATGTAAAATAAATACATAACAATAATAAAAAGAATCTTGTCCTGTTCAATTTTGTAATCCAAGTTGAACTTTTCAGTTTTGTCCCTTCCCTCTACTGAGGAATCGGTCAATTGAGATTTTAACAAAAGCTGTAACTTTAAAAGTATGAGACAATTAAGACTAAAATGTCTTGGTAAAACTTGAATGCCACTTTGCATGAACATAATTATTTATCTGACAGTAAGTTAAAATGCCTCTGGTCTGGCTTAGCTCTCTCATTAACTCCGGACATATCAAGCATAATGACCAGTTAGACGGTCAAGAAATGTGAGTGCCTAAGCAGAGTTTGAGCAGCAATGAACTTCTCATCATGAAATGTCTCCATAAAGTCTTGAGGATTTGTCCTGAACAGAATCACTTTAAACAAAATTCATTCCACTATCCTCATTTTGACCTTCATTTCCTTAAATTTCAGGTAATTCTATATCAACTTCTCTAAATTCATCTCCTTCATTGATGGTGACTGTTTTGGCAAATGTAACATCCCCCCTTGTTGATGGTCTTGAAGTATCTCCCCTGGTGGATGGTCGAGTGGTATTATCTCCCCTTGTAGATGGTCTGGTATTATCTCCCCTTGTTGATGGCCTGGTGTTATCTCCCCTTGTTGATGGT